>CAIGRB010020852.1:31537-47586 GCA_903798255.1 Fraxinus quadrangulata
TTCATATGGACATTGTATGATATTAGAGGCAGAATTCAGGGCTATTCGTGATGGGATACTATTGGCTAGAGATCTTGGTTTGTCAAACATTTAGGTTGAGGTAGACTCGACTGTTGCTATTCACTGCATCATCAGTCCAGGGGATACTCCGATAGATTGTAGATATCGTTTCATTTGACAAAGATATAGTTTTCCACATCTTCAGAGAGGGGAACCAAGTGTAGATGCACTTGCTACCAAGGGTTGGCATCATCGTAGATACCAGGAATATAGACCAGCCGACCTACCACGACATATTAGGGCACTTGTTCAGATTGACAGATATGGTTTGCCCAGCACCAGAGTTTAAGTATTTGTATTTTTCTTTTGCTTTTATTCTTGCTCATTTTAGTTCTTCTTGTAAGGGAAGTAGTACTTCCTTATTTATTGATTTACTTTACTTTGATTGTAAGGGAAGTAGTACTTCCTCTTTTATTGCTTTGCTTTATTCTACTTATAACCACGGTATTCCTCTGTCACAAGTGATGACAATTAATAAAATCTCGAAGGTACCGTCTTCCTTCCACACAAAAAAAAAATAGAAAAGACTAAACAAATAAAAAAAAAACTTTTGTTTTTGTTGTAACACAAATTAAAAGTTTTAAATTTCAAATTAATACATTTTTATTTTTCAGATTTAATGCAAAATTAAAAATCTTATTATTAAAATGTAAGTTATATTTGAGTGGATTAATGTGTGGGTTGATCTTATCTTATAAAAGAGATGAAAAATTCCATTGTTTGATGTAGTTTAAGAATACTTGAAAATACTCCATATACATTTTCTATTTTATTATTTTTGCTATTCAATAAAAGCTCATTCTTTATCTTCCTATGGTCGTGCCCGTAGAAGGAAGACTGACTATGAGTTATATGATTTTATCTTGGAGCCGTGTAGTGTCGAAAGTATCCACATAAAGGGAAAGCAACTCGACTTTATGACAGCATCCTTGACGTGACTCCCTAAGATTTTATTTTTTAACTCTCTCTTCTTATGTTTATTTTTATGTTATTGTTGAATTATATGTTTATGTCATTTTAATTAATTATGTTAATTGATAATTTATCTACACACAAAAAACTTATTTTTCCCAACAATTCAACGTAAATGAACGGTCAAATTGACACTTTAGCATGTCACAACTTGTCAAAGCAATAATAGTAGTATTATCATTAATTAGTCTTATGGTTTATCGAAGTGAACTATCTCTGATATAGCCTGGTGCTAGCTAGCCTGACTATCGATTGACATTTTTGGTCCAAGTTAATATCATCTGTTTAACGCATTTTTGGCCTTCTTTTCTACTACAACTTGTTCCTAGGATTTTCCTATATATAGGTCACGACTTGTAATATTAATATTCAAGAGAATTGAGATAAAACATTCTTGAGAGCCCGATTTCAATTGATTATTAAAATTTTGATATTGTAAACACAAAACTATTGATTAAATTGGATTCTCCTTCTCTAAACTTCTTCTGTTCTTGTTTTACTCTTCTTTATTTTGTTATCATCATTATCTTGTGATCCGAAATTCATAACAAGTAGTACTAGAGCGCAAGATTGATTGTTCCGAATGGCGACAATGAAGTATGACATTCTATTGTCGGATAGAAACACGAGATTTACATTATGGCAAGTGAAGATATGAGCGGTGTTGGCACAGATGGATTTGGAGGAAACCTTGATTGGCTTTAATAGGATGACTGCTGCCTGGACGGAGGATAAAAAGTGACATAGGGATCAAAAATCTCAATCTCAAATTCATCTACATCTGTTCAATCAAATTCTTCAAGATGTTCTTGTGGCTGAAGTTGGAGCAACTTTACATGACAAAGGGCTTGACCAGCAAGCTACACTTGAAACAACACTTATAGTCTTATCGAATGTTTGAAGGTATGTCATTGGATGATCACTTAACTATGTTTAAAGAAATCGTAGCTAATTTGGAGACATTGGAGGTTAAGTATGACGAGGATTTGGCTTTGATGTCGTTGTGTTCACTGCCACCATCATATGTGAATTTTAGGAATACTATTCTCTATAGTCGGGATACTGTCACAGTAAAAGAGGTCTATGATGCTTTATTATCTAAGGAGAAGATGAAGCATCTTACTGGAGGATCTGAAAATCATGCTGAATGCTTGTTTGTGCATGAGAGGAATAATGGCAGAAACATGAGGGGCAGATCAAAGTCTAGACATGCTAAGAAGACATGTCATTACTATAAGAAGAAGGGGCATATTAGAGCTGATTACTTTGTCTTAAAAAATAGAAATAAAACTACTGGTGCTACGGAGAAAGGGAGCAACATAAATACAGCGGAGGCTGATGTTGTGGAGGATGAGTAAAGTGGTGGAGTGCTTCTTGTGATTTCTGACGGAGATACTAAATCTAGACTCGACTTGTACTTTTCATATGTGTCCTAACAGGGACTGATTTTCTACATATGAAGAAGTTTCGAGAGGTGCTGTGATTATGTGAAAAACCTGAGTACACTTGACTCAAAGGATTACAAATACAATGGTGAAGGTGGAGTTCTGAAGGTGAGCAATGGTGCTCTTGTTATCATAAAAGGGCATAAGACTCTACACAGCTGTACATTTTACACGGTTCCACGGTGTTTGGGGATGCAGTAATTTTTACTTCATCTTTGACGGATGATGAAGTTACAAAATTTTTAGCATGTGAGACTCAGGCATATGAGTGAGAATGAGATGGCAGAGCTGAGTAAAAGGGGATTTCTTGATGGGCAGAAGACCAGCAAAATTGAATTTTGTGAGCATTGTGCCTTTGGGAAACTGAAGAGAGTCAGATTTACTAAAGGAAGACACCACGAACGGAACACTTGAATACATCCATTCAGATCTCTGGGGACCAGCCACGGTACCTTCTAAAGGTGGCTATTATTACTTGTTGACAGTAATTGATGACTTCTCCAAGAAAGTTTGGGTATTCTTCTTGAAGCAGAAGAGTAATGTGTTTAGGACCTTCGAGGAGTGGAAAACATTGGTAGAGAAGCAGATCGAAAAACAAGTGAAATGTCTAAGCATTGATAAGGGGTTGGAGTTTTGTTCTGATGAATTCAATAGCTTCTACAGGGCTGAAGGCATCTTGAGACACTTGACAGTACCCGGAATTTCTCAACAAAATGGTGTGGTAGAACGGATGAACAGAACCTTGATCGAAAAGGTTCGTTGTATGGTTTTAAATTCTAGGCTGCCTAAGTCTTTTTGGGCTGAAGCTGCTATTACAACTTTTTTCTGGTTAATTACTCACTCTTAGTTACCATTGATAAAAAGACACTAGAAGAGGTATGGTCTGGTAAACTTTCTTGCTATTCTGATTTGAAAGTTTTTAGGTATCCGGCTTATGCTCATGTGGATAATGAAAGGTTGGAGCCTAGGTCTAGAAAGTACATTTTTCTTGGATATAAATCAGGTGTGAAGGGCTATAGGTTATGGTATCCAGAGACTAGAAAGCTGATTATTAGTAGGAATGTGGTATTTGATGAACTTGCTATAGTTCGTGGTTCATCTCCTAGAGATTCTAATCAAAATGGAAGGCAGAATTATCCAACTTAGGTGGAGTTGGAAATTGGTTCAAATAAACAATCAGAGGTTGAAGAATAGTCTACTACAGATGAGTCTAGGTCAGGGTTAACAGACAGTAGTGCCTTGCCTACTTTGCCCACACCACCAGTACCACAGTATTTTATAGCTAAGGATGGACCTCGCAAACAAATTAGGCCCTCCACAGAAGTATATGGAAGCAAATTTGGTAGCTTATGCATTGAATGTTGTTGAAGACATTGATTCCACTGAGGATCCTGCTACATATTCAAAGGTATTCAGTTGCAATGATTCTAGCCAATGGATGATTGCTATGCAGGAGGAGATGGAGTCATTGAACAAAAATAATACTTGGGACTTGGTAAAATTACCTAAAGGTAAAAAGGTGGTTCATTGTAAATGGGTGTTCAAAAGAAAGGAAGGTACTCAGGAATTGAAGATGCTAGATACAAGGCTAGATTGGTGGTAAAAGGCTATAGTCAGATTTCAGGTGTTATTTTACATATGTGTTCTCACCTATTGTGAAGCACGGTTCTATTCGGGCTTTACTTAGAGTGGTGGCTAGGAATGACTTGAACCTTGAGCAGATGGATGTCAGCATTCTTACATGGAGAACTTGAGGAGAGCATCTACATACAACAACCAGAAGGGTTGAAGCAGTCACCGAGGCTGTGGTATAAAAGATTTGATACATTCATGACTACTCATGGATTTGATAGATGTAATTATGATAGTTGTGTGTACTTCAAAAAATAAAGTGGTGGATCAATTACATATTTGCTAATGTATGTTGATGATATGCTCATAGCAGCAAAGGATAAAGTAGATGTCAGAAAGGTAAAATTACAACTCAGCAAGAAGTTTGACATAAAGGATTTGGGTGCAGTAAAGAAGATTCTTGGAACAGAGATCTTAAGGGATAAAAGGTTGGCAGTTTGTATTTGAGTTAGAAGTGGTACATTGAGAATGTGCTTGAAAGATTCAACATGGCGAAAGTTAAGGCTGTCAGTACTAATTTTGCTGCCCACTTCAAACATTATCTAACTTGTGTCCACAGTTAGATGAAGACATTGATTATATGTCTCAGGTTCCTTACTTCAGCACAGTTGGTTCGCTCATGTATAATATGGTTTGTATAAGACCTGATTTGGCACATGTAGTCAGTGTAGTTAGCAGATACATAGCTAATCCTAGCAAGAAACATTGGAAAGCAGTGCAGCGGATCTTCAGATACTTGAGGGGCTCTTCAAATGCTTGTTTGCATTTTGGTAGAAATTCAGATGAAGTCATCGGTTATGTGGATTCAGATTATGCAGGGGATCTTGATAAGAGGAGATCACTTACAGGGTATGTGTTTATCCTTGGTGGCTGTGCTATCAATTGGAAAGTTACTTTACAAAATACATTAGCTTTGTCTACAACAGAAGCAGAATACATGACTATTACAAAGGAATATAAGGAGGCTATATGGTTGGGAGGATTGATTGGTGAAATCAGTGAAGACTTGCAGATGTCTACATTAAGTGTAATAGTCAGAGTGCAATTTTCTTGACTAAGGATCAGATGTTTCACGAGAGGACTAAGCACATTGATGTAATGTATCATTTTGTGCATGATGTGATTGCTCGTGGTAATATTGTAGTGAGCAAGGTTAATACTAGTGATAATCCTGCTGATATGATGACAAAATCATTTTCGATTTCTAAGTTTGAACATTATTTGAATTTAGTGGGTGTTTGTCATTGATTTAGTTCATTGGGGCTTGTTTGGAGGAGGAGTTGTGTTTATTGATTGAGTTGTAACTTGGAGTTCCCTCTATTGAAATTTGGTTCAAGGTGGAGATTTGTTATGGTTTGAGCCAAATTCTAGTAGGTATTCGAGTCTAAATTGAAGTGATTTTGAAGAGATCAAAATTATGGATTGAAGGAAAAAGTTGTCGCATTTTCGCTAACCTGGAGCTAGCTAGATGCTCGAGCAAAGATGGTGGAAAATAACCCAAGACTTCATCGCCCGACTGTCGCTCGCCCCTCGCTCGAGCGACAGTCTTTTTTGGCCCAAGCCCATCTCGTCTGATTGCGCGTTTTTGGACTTCTTTTCTACTACAACTTATTCTTTGGGTTTTCCTATATATAAGTCATGGCTTGTAATATTAATATACATTCTAATATCAAGAAAATTGAGAGAAAACATTCTTGAAAGTGTAGATTTCAATTGATTATTCAAATCTTGATATTGTAAACACAAAGCTATTGATTATAGTGGATTCTCCTCCTCTAAGTATTCTTGTTCTATTCTACTTTATTTCTTTATCATCATTATCTTGTGATCTGAAATTCATAACAGATGATGATACTTGTACGAATTACAAACAATAGGTTACATTGGTCCACTAGCATGTCACCTATACACAGTTACATGAAAAATATAAGTAAAAATATCAAATAGTTAATTAAAAATTAATTAAGTTAATAGATATTTACCGAGACAAAATGGTAGCCACTGACAAATTCAGTTGCAGTTGGGACAGTTTCTACGATTGTTATTGTCACTTTCCCCTGCTACCACCATGGATTAGGGTATCTAATTCAAGCTAAGCTTCAAGTTCTACCCCTATCTTCTTCAGCAAGATCTTAAAAATATGAACTTGTTTTAAGGGAATTATTTTGTATCACTTTTATGACATGTTATCACGTATTTACTCATTGTACAATATGTATGTATAGAATACAACATTGGTTCTACGATTAGTTTCTTAAACTTCAAAAATCCAATCAAGCAATCACTAAATTATATAAATAGTAGCCACAATCACAGATGCTTAAATAGAAATACTAGTATTTGATCGTGTAAAGCTCACAAATGTAGGAGATCATTGACAAATAATAGATTAAGTGGGTTGAGAGTGCCATTTCACGGAGAATAAATTTAGTTCAAGTGTACTAGCTTCAAATGGAATTCAAATTATGTAATACAAAAGAGATTTTGATCTTATTTATTCTAAATTGTGCTAAAATTAGCCTATGTTTGACCCCTATTTTTTCAAAACTCATTTTTAACTATACATTCTTGCAAAAAAATAATTTTATACGTAAATAAAAAAAAACTTATTTTTTAAACACACATTCTCCAAAAATACTATTCCAAAAATACATTGTCTTACAAAAATGGGGCTCAAACAAAGGCTTAATATAAAACTAGGGTTATAACAAATTATGGATTATTGTATTAGATTAAGAGTCCACATTTTATTATCTATTTCAATTCTCAATTTGTAATCTAATCATATTCATGCATTCTTTATAATCGACAAAGTTAATGTATTTAAATTTCTTTTCTAGGATAAATTAATTTTACTCTCACAACCTGAGTCTATTCCTAGTGCAAATTCAAATTGTTAAAATTCATTTAATTTTAAATTACATATATGATTGCAAACGTGATAAATGTTATTTCTAAAATTTATTGTTCATAAGTTAATTTTGACGCGTTATAAACTTATTATAAGTCTCCCAACACTACAACAAGTAACTAATTATCTAATTGATAGCCAAACAATTAAATAATGCAATTTATATGCAAAATTAATCAGAAAACACAAGAAATATTAAATGACTATTCTTGAATTAAAATAAATAAATAATAGGGTTTACCTTCATACAATACAAAAATGGATCTAGCATGGCATAATTTCATATAGATTACAAGAAAAATAATGAAAAATATCACATGGTTCATGAGATAATGCAAAAGGTGTTGATCTTCAAGTACAAGGTTGAATTCTTCGACATCTTGATGTAATTAACCTTCAATTTTTGTTATGTTTGATTTTCTTTTTCAAACGTATGTCAATAAGCATATTGTTCTTGATAATTTTGATGATATTATTGTGTGTCTAGAGAGGAGAGAGAGATTTTCACTGTGTAGCCCTTGCTTGATATTTATAGAAGTCAAACATCTATCCAAAATTGCATTGAAATTTCTAATCAAGAAAAATTTCAATTAAAATGGAATTTGGCACGTAGGTCATTGAAGTTCCCTGCAAGTACGTGCCACAGTACCTGGCGTATCCACGCATCTTGCGGTTTGGCTCTCTGCTATTTCTGAACCACGACCGCCCATTTTATCTTTGAACAATTTTCGGTATTTTTTGTCATTACTTTCTCTCCCGATATCCGATTTAGGTTATTTAAAGTGTGTTAGAATGCTAAATCGAATGGATACAGTTCTTCTAGAAATAGTAATTTCCCAATTTAAACATTTGTTAAGCTAAAAATGGGCCTTAATATGAGGCGGCGAATTTGAAGCTTAGGGACTCTTTGTGTTTTAGTTTTGTATTTCGAGTTTTGAATTCATTTATGGTTTTATGTCTTTGAGTGTTCATTTTGAAATTGTTGAAACTGTGTTTTTTGGCATTTTGAATTTTTTTTTTTTTTAAAACACCAAAAACACGTTTTGAAAATTTTGGTTTGATTATAACTGAAAATATTTTCAAAAATTGGAAAGAGAACGCGTTTTCACTGTTTTGGAAAATCGAAAACAGAAAACGGCTTGAAAATGGTAAAGAGAACAGGCCCTTAGCTTTTTCGATTAGAAATTGATTTTGTTTCAATTTTTCACTCATTTAACTTCTATTTTACATGCAGTTGATCATATATGACAATCAATTATCTTTTTATGGTCCGAATCAACTATTGAATACTTATACTTTGATCCTCAAACTTTGAATTTTGTTCGTTTTTACCCTTTTTTGTTCATTTCTTTTACCGAACAAACAAAATTAAAACATAATTAGGTCATAAATTATCAAAATTAGTAGCAATTGATCTCATTTAATGATCCATATAAGTGTATAAAATATAATTATCAAACACCCTCAGATTTGGACAATTATTTGTCCTCAAACAAAATAGAACTTGACTTAATCACAAAATTTTCAAACAAACATAGTTAGATAATCTGCCTTAGGTCTCAAGGTCAGAATTTAATGTATTAAAACTATAAACCGCTTCAAAATCACATTATTAAAATTTATTTCTACTTATCAAATACAAAACACATGTATGTGTGAAAATTCATATGAAGCATCATAAATTCATAAAGTGATTCATATCCCGATTCTCGATGGTCAAATTTTTCTTTCTTTACTTGTAAGATCCACACTTCCAAACTTTTTCTTTTAACTCTTTTTCCAAAGTGTGATCTAATGTTAAATTTTGATATAATATTAATCATCACCCTCCCTAATCTGGTTAAATTTTACTAATTATAGTTCAGCGTATCAATAAATAAGATCATTGTAGTGAACTTTTGGGCGATAACTACAGGCACCAAGTTTTAAATATCCTTGTAGGCTTAATCACTCAAATCATAAATGCTATGAAGAGACATTTTATAATAAGACAGCATTTTTTTTCTTTTTTGACAATGATTTGTGCAGTATCCCTCATTAAACACTTATTCTCAAAAGAATCGACATTTAACTTAAGATTTTCACTTAATTTTCATCTTATTGGCTTTAGATAATTCATACAAAATTTAACATACATGAAATTCACATCTATCTCAATATCTCCATACAACAACTTAAATCATCTCTAAACTATCCTAAAATTGGTTTAAGGATATATAACTTAGCATCTAAGATCCACTATTTTCAACATATTCAGATTTTGAATCAAATTGTTCTTTAATGATGCAAAACACAATCTTGTGCACAAAAATATCAAGAAAATATCAAGTTTCACATGAATAATATAAATCAACCTCAACATGTAACTTTTCCACAATTTATAGCCGAACAAATGGTTCCAAATATAAGCATTGTAGTAAATAAATTTATCTAACCCACACAAGCATACCAAAAAAAAACAAAAAAACAAAAACAAAAATAAAGATGAAAATAAATTATTTTTACGAATTTTCGGACATGAACAAGCACAAAAAAGTACAAATAGATAAACATTTGATTTTTTTCACCCCCAAACATATAACAGATATTACTCTCAATGACTAAAAATATAACAGATAATATAGAAAAATTGAGGGCAAAAAAGGGAACTAAGAACTCCCCTGGTATAAATCTGCAAGTAATGGATGGACTGGCATAAAAGTGTTGGATCTCTACGATATATTTTCCCTTATCCAATGTGTTCAGGTGTCATGTTCCTTCAAAATAGGAAAAATCAATCTTAATATGGAACAATTTAAAATAAGCTCTAGCATATCCAAAAGGGAAATATAAGAATGAAGATATCCTATACTACTAAAAGAAATAAACAAATTTAATTTAATATCTAGAAAAAATAAGTAAAAGGGAAGAAAAATGATTTGCCTCCCAATAAGTGCTTATTTATAGTATTAGCTTGACATTGATGTTTTAACTACTCATGGTGGATTGAAGAGAGAGATTTCAGCCTTGTATCGACTGCACTGACAGTTATTCTTTAATTCATCTTTGGTCTCCCAGTTATAAGATTTTCATAATTGTCCCGCCTAACCAATCTCCTTTCCTCCTTCTTGTTCTTGTAACTTTCCCAATGGTATATCATTTTGCACTCCTCGATGCCCGATAGTTGCTTGAGTGGAGCATTCATGGTGAAATTTTGTTATTTTCTTCCACCCTCAAGATTAACTCACATTTTTCAAAATTCATTAGTGCTCGTGTAGTTGCTAAGAATGATTGTTCCAAAATTTATGGCATTGTTGAGTATCTATATCAAGAATGATAGAATCAGTTGGAAAGAAATGATCTCCAACTCTGATGAGCATATCATCTGTAACGTCCCAAAAACTATTTCTTTTTTTTTTTTTAAAAAAGACTTGAAGTGTCACAAAAATATTCTTTATCTAACTTAAGCGAAAATTTAACACTATTTCATAACTCTTGGGATTTGATTGATATTGTTAATTCATCAACTTGAAATGAAAAATTTTCATATATAATAAAAAAAATACTACGAATTTAAACTGTAAAGTTCAACATGTCAAAAAGGCTCAATGCCAAAATTTCTAACCAATATTAGATATTACTTGTCTACAAGGAATCATACCTTAATTTTGAGAAAACTAACCAACCCCTTCTCAGTTTGATATTTCTTTGTTACAGGAATTTGGAGACTTGTTCCCTGAAGACATGCATAGTAGGTTGCCATCCATTCGAGACATTGAGTATCAACTAATTTTATACCTGGAGCTGTTATTTCAAACTGACCAACTAATAGAAGTAATTTCGATGAGACAAAAGAGCTTCTAAGACAAGTGGGTGAATTGATGAGCAAAAGATATTTGAGGGAAAGCATAAGTGCATGTGTCGTGTCAGTGCTACTTGTACCTTAAAAGGATGGGACTTGGAGAACTTGGATTGACTGCAGAGCAATTAACAACTAATGGTAAAGTATCGTCATCCCATTCCTAAATTATATGATATCCTTTACGAATTGCATGGATCATGTATATTTATTAAAATAGATCTTAAAAGTGGATATCACCAAATTAGGATGAAAAAATGAGTGAATGGAAAACTACTTTTAAAACTAAATATAGATTGTATGAATGGTTAGTTATGTCATTTGGATTTACTAATACACCAAGCATTTTCATGAGATTAATTAACCATGTATTGAGTGCATTCATAGACAAATTCGGAGTAGTTTACTTTGATGACATTCTAATGTATAGTAAGAACTTAGACGACGAGCATATAGAGCATTTGAGGTGTGTGCTTGTTGTCTTGAAGTAGAAACAACTTTATGCTAACTTTAAAAAGTATACATTTTGCATGGAAAAAATTATTTTTCTTGATTATGTTGTTAGTATAAAGGGTATTAAAGTGGATGGGGAGAAAATAAAAGTCATCAAGGAGTGACCAGCACCTAAAAGCCTAACTAATGAGAGAAGCTTTCATGGTTTAACTAACTTTTATAAGCATTTTGTTAAAGATATTAACACACTTGCCACACCATTCACTAAGATTGTGAAAAAGAGTGTAGGACTCCATTGGAACATTGAACAAGAATATTCATTTAATACTATTAAGGATAGGTTGTTTTATGCACATGTTTAGCAGTACCTGACTTTAATAAAACTCTTAAAATTGAATGTGATGCCTCAAGTATAGAAATTTGAGCTATTTTAGTGTAAGATAAGAGACCAATAGTTTATTTCAATGAAAAGCTAAGTGGAATAGCTTTGAATTATCATACATATGACAAAGAGTTTTATGTACTTGTTCGAGCTTTGGAAACATGGCTCACTACATGTGGCCCAGAGACAGAGGTAGTGGGGGGCTATGCTGGGCTATAGCACACCCTTACCCCCTAGCCCATATGGAAAATTTAGAATAAATTGTTCAATTTTGACCTAAATATTTGTGTTATCACAGCTCTAGTTTGAATCCTAGCCCAAGTCCAATATTCAATTATCCAAATTTTGTTAAAGAGACTACAATTATTAAATACTCTTTTCATGATGTTTATGAAACATGAATATATTATTTTCAATTTAAGCATTTTATTTAATACATGTTTGATTGAATTTACTTACGATAATTAAGTAAATTTTTTAATAGATAATAAAAATAAATTACTTATTTTAATAGTTAGAGACACTATATGTTTTGCTATGCTTAAAAGTAATTAAATTTTTATTTCTTTGTATGTTTTATATATTATTTATTCATATTTATAAAAAAAATTATTCATTTTGATCATAAAATAGACGTTATGGTCAAAATAAATAACTTTCTCTAAATTTGATCTTATCAATAAAAAGAATATTTGTTAAAATTTATTTATTTGTAAATTAATCTATGTATAAGTATATTTTTGAAATTGAGCCAAACATGGTTATGAATTAAATCTAATTTCCTTGGACCCTCATAATTCTTAGTTGATTATCACTTTTGATGGGATTCCTCACTCACTATGATATAGAAGATTGACGTCCACACCAAATAGTATTTTGAGACAATAATGTATATTGATGTATTATTGACTATGTGTTTAGGCCAAAGCTTTGAATTGTTTGGAAAACCGATCATCAAAATTATTTAAAATGGTATTCATTAAATAATTTTTTAGTTTTTTATTGGTGGATATGTATCATTTGCTTATTCCGATAATAATTTAGTCAGTTTATATTTTTTAATGCGTGCGTCGATTTTCTATTTGGTAAGAAATATAAAAGATCGAGTGAGACATCTTAGGATGAGATATCTAGACTTCTTTCATTTCATTGAGTGTTGTACGCTCTTTGTTGTGAATGTCATGAGTTTAGCCTCTTATGACGTGAGTTCATTCAAAAAAAATTAAATTTCAGCCCATTCTAACGTTATTTTCTGGCTCTGCCCCTGTTATAGCCTAAAAAGTTTGTAGTCTACACCGATCATAAGTTATTGAAACGTTTAAAGGGCCAATATAAATTGAACAAGAGACCTTTCCCTATGTAAACAATGTAAAGAGAACATAATAGCTTATGCATTATCAAGGAAGTATGTACTTCCTACTTCTTAAAGTCCAAAGATGCTTGGGCTTAAATATATTAAGGACATGTATGCTAATGATTCGGATATTTCTTACACAGACACACACAGATATATATATATATATATATATATATGATGTGAGAAAGTTGTAATTGATAAATTTTATAAGCATGATGGATATTTGTTTAAGGAAAATAGGTTATGTGTTCCCAATTATTCCATACATGAATTGTTAGTACGTGAAGCACATAGTAGGAGGGGGAAAATTTCATGCTGTCCCAATTGTTTGATTCAAACAAAGGAAAAAGAACTCATGGCAAACTATGCAGCCGCATAGTTGTAAAATTGATATGGTCGTACTTGCACAAAATTTCCACCCAAGAAGAGAACCAAATCTTCCTTGCAGCCGCAAAAAAAGGTACCCTATGCGGCCGCATTGGCCATTTCTGGGTTGCAGTTTTCTGTTGTTTTAATTTCGTTAGAACTCTTTTATTTTGGTAACTTTTAGTTTATTTCCGAATTGTTTTAGGACTCTTTTTTTTCATTGAACATTAACCATTATTGGGAGATGAGATTAAATCAAAACATCGTTGTTTTCTTCTTGTCCTTCATTGAACTCAATTTTGAACTTATCAAGGATTTCATCTTTGTGGCGTTCAACCATTTTATAGCAAAATTCATAATTTTTGTGATTAAGAGATCAAGTTCCTTTATAACATTGGTTCCTTAATTCAAAAAATTATTGGGTCAAGGTTCAAACCGAGATTTTAACTTTCTTAGGCCTGCGATTCAATTTTGTGCGGATTTCGGAGCTACTATTGCTACATGGATTTATATCAATGGATTGTAGTTATATGATTTGCCCCTACAAATTGTTGCTTCTTTGCATCATGCTCACATTCTGAGTTAGTTTGTCCAACTTCTTTTTAGTACTTCCAGCTAGGCTGCCATGCTGTAATTACATTTATGTTGTAAATACCTGATGTTTTCCTCGGGATTTCCCTTTCAGATGGTCACATAGACTTATTTTCTACAATTTTCTCAAAATGATATACCTATTGTACAACTTTAGATTGATATGTACAATGGAATTTATGGAACAACTTGCAGTTATATGATTTACCCGTAACCTTCACAGACCAGTGTATGTTGGTGCATCATGTACACCGTCTGAGTGAGGGTATCCATATTCTTTGTCAATACCTTCATTGACAAGTAATAAAGTAGTGAGAAAGAGTAGTCTCATGAGGAATAAAATTTAAATTGAATTCTATTAGTCCGTTATCAAATTCCAATGTAAAGTAACAAAAAAAAAGAGATGATTGTATTTATTCTAGATTAATCCATTAATGATCTAAAAGTGATCTTTCTTAATTACGTGAATGAATGTGTTAGAATTCCTAATTCATTTATTATTATCTTATTTTTAATTTTTGACCTACATATGCTTCGTGTATCTTGACAATCAATAATCCTATTTTATTGAATTATCTCTCCCGAGGTAAGTTAAATATATTCTAAGCAAGACTCGATTACATTAATATTTCGAATTTATATGCATAGTAATGCATTTAGTTATAATTATCTTGGTGATTGCACATGTCATATATGTTATTTCTAACATCTATTGTGCATGTATTGAAATTGCAAAGATCTAAACTTATTGGGAACCTCCCAACAATGTAACAAGCAACTAATTATCTAATTTGTACGCAATCATTTAAATAATGCAACAACACACAAAATCAATCAAGAATACAAATAAACTAAATTTGGTCTTTGAATTAAAAATCAGCAATAATAAGTTCATCTTTATCCCAACACAAGAGAAATCTAACCTAGCATGATTATAATAATAAAACAATAAAAAGAATGAATCTTTTCTTGGAATGTGTATGAATACAAGAAATATATGAAAGCAATTTCTTATTCTTGATTTTTAGTTCCAATCATGGATTCTCCACCTTTTTAAATATAATTTGTCTTCAATTCCTTGCCAAGTTGATCTTCTCTCCCAAAAGATGATGAATTAGTCCCTTGTTTTTGAAATATTTATGATATGATCTGGTATGAGAGGCTAGAGAGGAATCTCTTAAATGTTAGCCCTTGTTCTGTATATATAGTGGCCTAAAATTAGGTCAAAACCGCGTCCATTTTTACTTCCAAAATAGTCTGCATCATAGAAGAAAAGTTGTCCCCATTTGTCCATATTGAGCTCATGCTCATGCATGGTATATATGGTTGCTCATGCAAGGTAACAATACATCAGCCTCGAGTTCCCAAATATCTTGCCTTGCTCACACACATGCGCTCGCATGGGCAAATTGAGTTTGGGATCAATTACAAATTGTTCCTCACTTTCCTCTAGGGTATGGTGAGTAGCTCAATTAGGCTTGAGAGCGGGAGAAAATCCTCGATAGACCACCATTGATAAGAATCGACATATTTGTTGTGGGGAGGAAGGAGGATAATCCAACCATCTTTGCTCATAAAAATGAGTGAGAATTAGTCATTTTTTGTGCAATTTCAATTATTAGTCTTCTATTCACATCGAATTGACTCCCTGCATTCTTCAATCATCAATATGTGACTTGAACCAGCTATTGAATATTTGAAATTTGGTCCCCAAACATTGAAAATCATAATTTTCTATTCTTTTCTTTCATTTTCTTTTTCTATCATTGAAATTTACCTAACAAACAATAAATACATGATAATAAGCTTCAATTCATCAAAAGTACTTCCATATATTCCTATTAAAGGTCTAGATAAGTGTATAAATTACACTTATCACTTATCTTTTCTAAACAAACCTAAAATATCTCATGTAACAAAATGTAAAGCAACCAATGCATGAATGTTTTGTTATAAAACAAAACATTGGAGATCCAATGGGAATATTTCACATGAATAACTATCTAAATATCTGTGGTTAATCACTAATGTTCGGTAGTAGA
>CAIGRB010020862.1:0-14428 GCA_903798255.1 Fraxinus quadrangulata
AATAATATTAAATAAATAAAAATATTATTTTTACAAGATTTGAATGAGAATACTAAATTACTAATTGTTACTTTTATTATAAATAAAAACGTTTCCTTTCTTGTAAATTGACATTTTCTTTTGTGGATTACGTCCTGAAAATTAACAACAAAATTATCGTTTAATAATTAATACCCAAGTTTAATAAATCCACCTTTGAACGGAGGTGCATATAAGTTACTTATCTTTTAGTTCGGTTAGGTTTAGTTAAAAATCAAATCTTTAGTAGATTTTGATGAAATTTGATAAAATGTATGATTGAAAAAATAAAAAGTTATGTATTCCATAAAATGTGTGGATAAAAACAAATTCGAGGAAAAATGATTTTTAAATAATAGGGCCAAGTAAGAGCGTAATTTGGTGCAATCATATCATCTAACTTTATTTTGCTTACAGATTCAATCTTTCATATTCAATTTGGTGCAATCAAATTACCTAAATTCGATCTCCTTGCAAATCTCGTCATTGTCACGCGTTTTCTATACCGTGATTTATGCCGCAAGTATACTGTGTCAAGTTTTGTAATATAGTATTGGAGTAAGAGTGTCGAACTCACAGGGATTGATATTTGAATTTATACTAAGTACTATAATTATTTTAGCTTTTAATTTATCTAGAGAAACAAATTTTGAAATCAATATTAGTTAACTAATCTAACGATGATTTTAGTAACGAAATCAAAGAATGCAGTGTAAATGAATGATTCAATATAAGAAAGGCCTAGGGAATGATTTCACCTAACTTTCAATTATGATTCAATTATGTTTAACTATTTTAGTCAATTTTCTCATGTTTAAAAACAAGAATCCTAATGTATTTCTCTCCACTCTCTCGAGTGCCGATTAGATAT
Organism: Fraxinus quadrangulata; assembly: GCA_903798255.1. Taxonomy (NCBI): domain Eukaryota; kingdom Viridiplantae; phylum Streptophyta; class Magnoliopsida; order Lamiales; family Oleaceae; genus Fraxinus; species Fraxinus quadrangulata. The sequence goes on from CAIGRB010020862.1 coordinate 890, forward strand.
TAATCTTATAATTCAATTCAAATATCTTTATTCCGAATTAAAATCAAAGATTTTATCGAGTTCATGATTCTTTTATGGAATAAGCTTCACAGATCCTATACTTTCTTTCAAAACCCATAAAATCTACGTCGTGTCAATTATATGATCCCACCTAAATTTTTCTCTCTCGAGTATCGGAATTGACTAGCATCAAATCATTCAATTAATAGCCAATTAATTGAAATCATTAATTTCATGACACAATCAAACATAAATGAATAATCAAATAGAAATAATTATAACAAAATCAAATCATAATATCAAGTTTGGCTACATCAAGCCCTATAAGAATAGTTTAGTTCATGATGTAATCTATGAAAATACTAAAATTCATATAAAAAGGCATAGGGAAGAGAATATAAAAACTAGGATGTAGATTTTCAATTTCTTCTCTTGTTCTTCTTTATCTTGTTCTTGAATCTTTTCACGTTTTTTCTCCTTGTCTTCTTGAAGAATTGTGTTGAATTTCCCTTTGCCTCTTGAACCGTTCTCCCTCTAGAATTAGGTTTTCAATGTTGTATTTATAGTATTTTAAAGTTTTGAAAGGGTTGGAGTCGTGTTGGACCAAGAAAAGAGTCTAAAAAAAAAAAAAAAAAAATCAAAAACCCTTTTTCTCGCACAGCGGCGCCCATGAATCTGTTGAATTTAAGCAAAATGGCGCCCATCATCGGGTGGAAAACTACACTGCGTATCTTTTAGTATTTTTATCATAACGTTTTCTCATGATATGTGATTGAGGTACTTCAAAATGCGTTAGAACGATAACTCAAAGGACTACAACTTTTCTCCAGATATCATTTTCCAATTCAAATGTTTATTATGTAAAAAATGAGCCTCAATATGAGACTACAAATCTGGAGCATAACTTTTTCGGTTGAAAAAAAGATGTGTGATTATACTTTGATTATATTTGATCCCTTTGACTTATTCTTCATCCAATTGACTTCAAGCACTCTCAAATCTTTATTTTGAGGTTTGACACAACTTTTGAGTATTTACACTTTAGTCCCCAAACTTTGGATCTCTTACAATTTAGTCATTTTCTCCAAATTTGCCAAATTTTGCTCATTTCCTTCAATTTCATCAACCTATATCACAATATCAAAACACACATTACAACGTTCTAAAACTCCTAGAAATAAGTTAAAGATCAAGTTTAGTTTATATCTAAAGTATGAATGAAATACACTTATCAAATACTCTCAAACTTAATATTTTGCTAGTTCTCGAACAAATACAAAACTCTAGAAAATAACTAATGAATCTACAAACACAACTAAATCAAACAAAATCACTTAAAACAAATTTCGCTAGATATCTTGCCTTCTTAGCTCAAAATTAAAAACATAACATCAATTTCATGACTCACTTCAACATTATAATGCTCAAGCTAAATTTCACATATTCAATACAAAACGTGTGTGTGTGTGTGTGTGTGTGGAGAGAGAGAGAGAGAGAGAGAGAGAGAGCGCTAAGTGCAATGCTGTACAATAATAAGTTGATCTAATTCCCGACTTTAAAAATCAAATATTTCCTTACTTCGCTCGTGAGATTCATACACCCCAAACTTGTTTTCTTTTCACTTCCAAATGTGTATTCTAAAGTTAATTTTCAATATTAAATTCTTACACCACTCAAATTTGGTTCATTTTAACCGACAATGTCAACAATTCAAGCCATGTGATAATTCTCCCAATTTACGAGTGCTTCGATAATCAAACTTATGCTAAATAATTCAAACCCACTAGATATCTAAGCACTTAACATTTTTTCACAATTGCACAAATTTTTTTTCGGCTTATTTTGATATTGTCGTTTTTATTCAGCTAAAGATTAACATCACCATTTCTTTCTCTTCTTGACCCCTGTAGCGAGCTTTTAGTCGGTAACTCACCGATTTTGAAATACTAAAGGGTACCAAGTCTTGAGAAACCCCTAAGGACTTACTAACTTGAATAAAAAATGTGCAAGCATGAAGCAACGAGTTAACAAGTGCAATGCTCTTTCTTTAAAATGAAAGCAAAAATGATCAAAGGGCTAGATTCCTAGCATATGGTCATCACTTAATTCATACTTGAAAGTTGAAAATACTCTATACAATATTTTTTTTCCAGCATGTATGGAATTACCACAATCTTAAATCATATCATTTACCAGCTTGAATGCCCCAAATTATATTATAAAAGGTTAAGGATATAGTGAATATCTGGTTTGGGGATTGATCATCCAAGTTTTCTATTACAACCAATCAACACGAATCAACCTACTCATGTATAACACCACAATCAACTTACGTGCATAAATACTTTACGTTCTGCATGAATAAGCAAAAAATTTAACTAAAATACCTAACATATTCATGATCCATAAGCTAACACGTGTCCTCAATAATATATATCATTGCCGACAAGTCTATCCAACCCACACAAGGATGCAAACCAAGTAACTTATCTTTTTTAAAAAAAAAAACACGCACACAAATCACACAAAATGAAAATATTAGGCAATTAGACAATTTATAATACACTCCCAAACTTAAATTGAACATTATCCCCAATGTAAAATTAAAGAAAAGTGAGGAAAACTTCCCTGAAATACATTGCCTAAGACGTTTTGGTGCTTATGATGCCGGATTTGATCGATACTTCTTCTATCTTCTCCCCAAAGCTTGAGATTTATCCCGTTTTATCCTTGTCAATGTTGGTTTGAGTGTTTCGCGACGTCGTGTTATTGAAAAATCAAATTTTAGATATTAAATACATGGAACATGGGTTACTTAGCTCAAACATCTAATAACCAACTTAATTACTCAAGGACCTAGGGGAAGACGGGATATGGATGATGATTTCCAAATAAACTGTAAAATAAACTAAATTATCATATAACTCGAAAACAAAATAAATAAAAGGGAAGAAATCTTGTGTTGCCTCCCAAGAAGTACTTCTTTAACGTCATTAGCTCGACATAACCATTGTGTTATATTGGATCTTCAGGTGGCACTTCTCTCTGCTTTCTAAACTTTACTCTTGACTTTGTATTCTTCTTCACTGAAGCATGACCAATAGAGTTGAATAGTTTTAACTTCGGTGTAGCCTTGAAAACTTCCTTGGGTTTGACAATGTTTGGTGGTTTCAAAGGCTTTTCCGCGTAAATCTCCTTTTTGTCAGGCGGAGAAGTTTCATACTCCAAGACATAATCCACAATTTCATTGGTCCCTTTTCCATTTGCAAATGTATTAGACCTTGAATAGTGGAGAGCCATACATTGTTCTAGAGGGTCATAAAACACTTCATTATTACCTTTCTCATCCCTCTCTGCAATGATGGATTGGATCATATGGCATCCATTAACTTTTTCTGGGGCTTTCTTTTCTTGATGGATGTTGAAGTTCACTTGCTCTTCATTAACCCGCAGTGTCAACTTCTCTTCTTGTACATCAATCAATGCTCTTCCAGTAGCCAGGAAAGGTCTACCAAGAATCAATAGTACTTTCTCATCCTTCTCCATGTCCAACACCACAAAGTTTACCGGAAAGAAGAACTTATCGACCTTTACCAATACATCTTCAATAATGCCCTTAGGGTATATAATTGATTTGTCTGCTAGTTGCAAGGTGAGGGTTGTATGCTTCACTTTTCCAAGATCCAACTTTTCAAACACTAATAGGGGCATCAAGTTAATGCTAGCTCCAAGGTCACCCAATGCTTTATCAAATGTGATACCACCAATATTGAAAGGAATGTTGAAGCTGCCTGGATCTTTCAATTTCTGAGGAGGCTTCTTCTCAAGAATGGTGCTACACTCTTCTGTCAGCTTAACTGTCTCAAACTCCTAAAAATTTCTCTTATTTGACATCATTTCCTTTAAGAACTTGGCATAGTTAGGCATTTGAGCCAATGCATATGCGAAAAGAATGTTGATGTGGATTTTCTTGAAGACTTCCGGGAACCTTGTGAACTGCTCATCAATTTTCTTCTTCATGAATCATGTGGGAATGGTAGCTGGGGCTTCAAGATAGGTAGGTTGTCTGGAAATGAGATTGAGTAAGGTTTATTAATCTCTTTTGTTGCCTTTGCTTCAGTCTTCTACTCTTCTTCTCTAAGTATGGGATCCGGTGTAGGTCCTACAACTTCTTTAGGCTTGCTTTCTTCAACTTCTTTACCACCCCTTAAGATGATGACATTGCAGTGCTCCCTTGGGTTAACCTCCGTGTTACTGAGAAATTTTCCTTTTTGTTGGGACTGTATTGCAATTGCTATCTGACCAATTTGCACCTCCAAATTCTTTACTGTCGCTCCTAAGTTGGTCATATGAGTCTCGATGTTTTCAAGTATTGACTCATCTTTGTTGAACCTTAATCTAGTATCTAAAATGAAAGTTCCCAAAATATCCTCAAGTAATGGCTTTCCTTCAGAAGAAGCCTGATTATTAAACCCATATGGTGGTTGTAGCACGTTCACATTGTTACCATAAGAAAGATTCTCATGGTTTCGCACTCCTGCATGGTACTGGTTTGCTGAGTAGTTTCCTCTCGAATTGAAGTTTCAGCCATTCACATGCTGGACTTGCTCATTCTCTAACTCGAACTCATGGTATGAAGTGGAAGCATCCATGATGGAATCTGTTTTCTTCTGAGTTCCATGTGATGTTAATGCAACTATTTGAGTAGTGAGAGATGCCATCTGAGCTGCAAGGACTGTGATAGAGATGCCATCTGAGCTGCAAGGACTGTGATAGGATCCAGCAATGAATAAGCCACATCCGGAGTTTTGGACATTAGAGTTCCTCCTGCTGCAGAATCCACTATTGTCCTTGTTTGACCATTCAGCCCGTTGTAGAAGAGTTCGATTTGTACCCAACTCTGATAACCATGCCGAGGACATCTTCTAAGTAGATCTTTGAATCTCTCCCATGCCTCATAAAATGGCTCGAAGTCAGATTGTCTGAATTGACCAATTTCACTCAGCAATTGAGCTACCTTGGAGGGTGGAAAAAATTTTGTTAGAAATTTCTGAGCTAACCTCTCCCAAATCGTGATGGATCCATATGGCAAAGATTGGAACCATGCTTTAGCTTTATCTCTTAAGGAAAAGGAAAATAAGCGGAGTCTGATGACAGTATCACAGACGGAGTCTGATGACGTCTTCAGTAACACCATTCATCTTGACGGTATCACAGATTTCGAGAAAGGAACCAAGATGAGCATTCAGATCCTCTATTGAAGAACCCCCAAATTGGTTCTGTTGTACCATGTGTATCAATCCTGGCTTCAGCTTGAAATTGTTTGCATCCACTGCCTGACGTGCAACACCAGAGTAGTTATCATTGACGACTGGCCTGACATAGTCCCGAATAGCCTGTTGTTGATTATTTTCATTTGCTGCTTCGTCTTCCTGTTTTGCCATTGCTTCATGCTCGTCCCTCTGTATACCCCTTAGAAAGCAAAATGTACGTTCTGATTCAGGATCAACATGTAATAATTCTAGATTCCTTGCTCTTCACATACACATCCGAAATTAATAAACTAAGAAACTATCATAGATATAAATAAAATAAATAAAAACAAAATTAAAATTCTAAATTAAAGTAAAAGCTAATTGGTAATAATATTAATAAAAATCAAATAAAACAATCCCCCGACAGCGGCGCCAAAAACTTGTCACACGTTTTCTATACCGTGATTTATGCTGCAAGTGTACGGTGTCAAATTTTGTAATATAATATTGGAGTAAGAGTGTCGAACTCATAGGGATTGATATTTGAATTTATACTAAGTACTATGATTATTTTAGTTTTTAATTTATCTAGAGAAACAAATTTTAAAACCAATATAGTTAACTAATCTAACGATGATTTTAGTAACAAATTCAAAGAATGCAGTGTAAATGAATGACTCAATATAAGAAAAGTTTAAAGAATGATTTCACCTAACTTTCAATTATAATTCAAGTATGTTTAACTATTCTAGTCAATTTTCTCGTATTTAAAAATAAGAATACTAATGTATTTTTTTCCCCTCTTTCGAGTGCTGACTAGAAATTAATCTTAGAATTCAATTCCAATGTCTATATTCTGAATTAAAATCAAAGATTTTATCAAGTTCATGATTCGTTTATGGAGTAAACTTCATAGATCTTATACTTTCTCTCGAGACCCATAAAATCTACGTTATGTCAATCCTATGATCCCGCATGAATTCCCTCATCTAAAGTGCCGGAATTGACTAGTATCAAATTATTCAATTAATGACCAATTAATTGAAAGCATTAAAACAATCAAACATAAATGAAAAATCAAATAGAAATAATTATAACAAAATCAAATCATAATACCAAGTTTGGGTACATCAAACCCTAGAAGAATAGTTTAGTTCATGGTGTAATCTATGAAAATACTAAAATTCATATAAAAAGACATAGGGAAGAGAATAGAAAAACTAGGATGTAGATTTTCAATTTCTTCTCTTGTTCTTGAATCTTTTCATGTTTTTCCTCCTTGCCTCCTTAAAGAATTGTGTTGAATTTCCTTTTGCCTCTTGAACCATTCTCCCCCTTAGAATTAGGTCTTCAATGTTGTATTTATAGTATTTTGAAGTTTTGGAATAGTTGGAGTCGTGTTGGGCCAAGAAAAGAGTCCAAAAAAATCAAAAACCCTTTTTCTCGCACAACGTCACCTCGACGCCCAATATGGGCACTGTAGCGCCCATGAATCTGTTGAATTTCAGCAAAACGGGCGCTGTGGCGCCAAACCCGACGCTACGATGCCCATCGTCAGGTGGAAAATTGCACTGCGCATCCTTCAGTATTTTTATCATAATATTTTCTCTCGATATTTAATTGAAGCGATTCAAGATGCGTTGAAAAGATAACTCAAAGGGCTACAACTTTACTTCAGATATCATTTTTCAAATCAAATATTTACTATGTCAAAAATGAGTCTCAATATGAGACTACAAATTTGAAGCATCTTTTTTGGTTAGAAAAATGATGTGTGATCATACTTTGATTATATTTGATCATTTTGACTTATTTCTTCATCCAATTGACTCCAAGCACTCTCGAATCTTTATTTTGAGGTTCGACACAACTTTTGAGTATTTGCACTTTAGTCCTCCAAACTTTGGATCTCTTACAATTTAGCTATCTTCTCCAATTTTGTCAACTTTTGCTTATTTTCTTCAATTTCATGAACCTATATCACAACATCAAAATACACATTAAAACGTTCTAAAACTCGTAGAAATAAGTTAAATATCAAATTTAGTTGATATCTAAAGTATGAATAAAATACACTCATCAGTCATTATTTAAATTTCTCATTTAGTTTAGCTAATATTATATGTTGATATTAAAGTCAATGTTCTAAAAAACGTAAAACGTGATTATATGTGAAGGTCAAATTTCAAGCTTTACGAGCCTAAGAGATTCCTTAGTGTAAAAATTGTATTCTTATTTTTTATATTATATTAACTTTTTAATCATTTTTTAAAAAATTAATAATTAAAATAATATACACCAAACATCTAAAATTATAAAATATTATATTTACTTAAAAATTTCCACAATTAATCAATTATACAATTTTCAAGTTTTCGAAATGTAAAAATTAGACCTTTTGTCATAGTTTCAACTTTCATCTAAATTTTTTTTAACGTGTTTTCATTTTTGACTTCTGTATAAATAAAATAATTTAAAAACTTGAAATTAAAATCAAATAAATTTTTTTTTTAAAAAATGAAAAAATTTAATAAAGTGCCACTAAGCGCTCAAGATGTGACATTTCTTTCGAGCCTCGTGCCTAGGCGACGACGCTTAGACATATTTTTTAGAACACCGACTGAAAATTAATATATAACTACCGTATATGTTCACGTTACACAAAAACCCATCATAAAATATTTTCTTAAAAAATTATATAAAATAAAAGCACGTTTTTTTACATATTGCTATTCATCAATTTTAGTGAGTGTTTGACGCCCATTTTAATGAGTTGAAAATTTTTGGAATAGTGATCGATGAGAGAATATATGGTGGAAAAGTGATAAAAAGTTTTGAATTTTTGTGTAATATTTTTTTATTTGGAGAATGTGTAGTTGAAATGAAAAAAGAAAAAAAATGAGAAAGAGAATGGATGCCAAACACGGGCTTAATGTCGATGTCATCAAATTTCGTTAGTTAAAAGTAATGGAAAATGTGAGTAGATCTGCAACAAAATGAAAGTTGGGTGAGTTGATTGCACCAAATGAAAGATGAATGACTAGATCGATAAGTAAATCGAAGTTTGGTGATCTAATTGCACAGAATTAAAGACGAATGACCTAGATACATTTTTGTTCAAAGTTCGGTGACCGAAGTGCATTTAGCCCGTTAATTCACTGATCTGCTGAACTTGTAACAATCATCTCAGATCCACAGATCAATCCATTCCGCCATTTATATCAAACTCAGCACGAAATCCATTCACCTTCAAATAGGGAAAGATTCTACACTTACATGTATATGTAACTTTACATCATCACTGTATTCGGATTGAGAGAGATGGGGACATCCACGGCACTGGCGCCGGGCTTATCACGGAAGCTGAAGAAGGTGTTGGAGACGCGTACGGACAACGCCGATCTACTCGCCTCCCTCAATACCCTTTCCAGTTTCTATGCTGACAATACCCCTCAGTCCCGCCGTAATCTCCGATCTACCGTTGAAAAGCGCGCACTTTCTATCAACGAAGAGTTCCTCCACGCCTCCGCTACCGCCCAACAGGTAAATTTCGTAGTAATTCAACCGATTGAGATCAAGGGGTACAGTCATTGATGCACAATGTACTATTATCGGTGCTTCGTGCTTTGATCTGATACTACCATTACACGGTTTTTTGATAAAATGTATTGTGTTTCACTATCTTGATAAAATGCATATGCTGTTTTACTGTCGTGCTTGTGTTGAGTGTAGGTTGGCTGGTTTCTTGATAAATTGTAACATATTGTTTGTCAACATTCCCGTTGTCAATAACATGATGAATGCACAAAAATAAGTTTTTTGATGTTTTCACAAACTTGAATTAACTCGGACACACATTCTATTAAATGCACGGGCAAATAGGTAAGACTCTACGTTTGAAGTAAAAGTCCTGGCTTTATGCAAGGCTGGGTACTTGAAAAATTGGCAGTCTAGTAATTATGGAGGAAGATATGTGAAGAGGGAAAGGGGGGATTTTTTATGAGGGGAAGGAACAATCAAGCAGAGGTAGTTATAAATTTTGAATTGTTTACTCAAGGTCAAATGACATTCAGCAGGGAAGTCTTCTGCTAGATTGACAGTAAAGGATTTTAAGTAATTTAATTTCAACTCAGCTTGGGTCATTTACCACCTATTGAGTCATTCTCTATGTACACGAATGATAAATGCTAGCCGATAGAAATGACACACGGTCTTTTTATAAAAGACCATGTTAGTCAAGTCTAAAATGTGGTAAAAATGTGAATTTCAATATGCTGGAAAGCATAATCCTGGAAGGGGGGAGGACCTGTAAAGATTAAAGGTGAAAACTCTTCATTGTGAGTTTTCATTTGTCTAGTGTTCTAATTCCATGTCCTCCTCATTTTCACATAACTTCTAGGTGCCATGACTATCCATGTCCTTTTCACTACCTTACTTGGTATGTGTACCAGCTAGCATTTTGGATTCCTGTTTTGCATGTTATAATACCAGTAGTTGTAAATCTCCTACACGGATCCGAATATACCATTTGTAATTTATGTATTCACGAAGTATAATTATATATCATGAATTACATTGTAATAATACATGTTCAATGTGTGGTAACAACAGTAGGAAAAGTAATAATAATATGAATATTTCAATTAAAAAATATGTGACGCGAAATAACCATAGAAAAAGGAATAAGCATATTAATAAATACAAAAGAATGAGAGCACTGAACTGCTACTTGCAGATATGAATTGAAATAATCTATAGGGTATAACACATAAATAAATACAAAATGACTTATTATTTATCAGAACTTAAATATTAAGAAAAAGCTACATTCTCTATGAGAAAATTAAAACCTAAAAATCTAATCTCTATTTCATCCGGCATTGAGATTGTCTATCATCATTCATTATCACACAGTATCAACAGGTGCAACTAAGACGGACTTACATTTAACCTGGGATGTTATTCAAATATGAAGGTAGTGATGTTAGATAAACCAACTTGTGCTACTGGTAAGGTTTGGGATTTGAACGAAACACTATTTACTGTGCAGTCTAAAATGCCTCGACCAGATGTTATATGCTTGTACTGCATGGTCCTATTGCTATACCTTTCATCTAGCATTGTTATTTTTGGGATTATGAGAAAGTTGATCATGCTATGGAATCGTAGAAGTGTAACTTTTAAATTGTGATCTACTGATGTATTCTGCGTGAAGTGTGTCAGTCTTTGTACTTTGCTTATCATATCAGGAATATTTTATTCTTGGATTGTGATTTTTCACGTGGAACACTTCCTATACTTTTTATCTTGTTGAAACCAGAAAATAACAAGGTGTGTATTTGATTGGTTTTTAGGCCTTGGATCAGGTTGAGGATGAGGTGAATGCGTTGGCTGAGTGTTGCGATAAGTACGTCTATTCCCTTCTTTCTCCTTCAAATATATTTCTTTTTAGAGAAATGATTTGACAGATGAATTGCTGTATGAACTGATAAGAACTCTTTTTAGTTTGATAACTGTCGTGTTATCCATTATAGCGGTTTTTTAGTATCTTATGCTTGACAGCTTGCAAATTTTTTGGCATCATTGACCTTTTTTTACTTCTGTTGTTTTGGATGGGTAAGGATGGACAAAGACTTTTGATGAACTGATTTTCGAGCTCTTCTTCTTGTCTTCTGAACTTCCTTTCAAATTCCCATTCATGTCCAGTTGATTCAAACACACTTCATTCTTTTCCAAACTTTGTCTCTCAAGATCTTGAATCCCTTTATAATTGTCCAGTTAATTCCAAATAATTACGAGCTTACTCATTTATTGTACTATAAACCTATTATTATGACACAAGCATGTGATGTTTATCAAACCAGAGCTAGTGTGTATGCTAGACTAAGTCATTAAAGTGTATAATCTAAGTCTCTATGTTTTATGGTATGGAGTGGTGCACATGAAATCAGCTGATTTTCCGAAATCCTCTCTTTTGTGAAATTGCTTCACTTGCGTTATTCATGGATTGCACCATGACTTGCTACATTCTCCTCCTATCAGAGATATGAAGTTTATTTATTTTGTCTCATCATTAGCACTTGTTGAAGGTGCCTGAGTTTAAAAGTGACCATGCAGTGATCTTATTTCATATGTGCTTATATTTGAGAGAGAGAATTTCGATAAAAACCACATTCGGAAACTGAAAAAAAGATGTAGTAAATCCACATTTCAAAACTTTATAATTGCACTCTGGTAGATCCATAAAAAAATTGCTTAGAAAACCATGTTTAAATTTATGCTTGAACTCTGCAGAATTGCAAAGGCTTTGAACAATTGTAATGCTACCACTGGTGATATTATCAGTACAACTGAACGACTCAAACAGGAACTTGAAAATACTACGCAGAGACAAGAGATTGTATCATGCTTTCTTCGAGACTATCAACTCTCCAACGATGAGGTTTCTATAACATAGTTCTTGTTCTGTCCATGACCATTGAATGTCTCAATCATGCATATTCTTATTGATGAATGCTTTTGGCTGCCTGTTTTGCTAGATAAATGCCCTAAGGGAGGAAGACCTGAACGAAAATTTTTTCAAGGCACTTGCTCATGTTCAGGAAATCCATGCCAACTGTAAAGTACTGCTGAGGACACATCACCAGGTTTCTTTCTCTCTCTCTCATCCATCCACCTCTGCCACCCTCCTCCCCACCCCAAAAAAGAACAAAATAAAAATCCTTGTATATTGCATGTCCAGATTCCCCAACACACACACACAAAAAGGAACATAATTGAAGAAGAAAAGAAAACAAAGATGCATAATTTGAACTAGTTTGAATTCTCGTTGATTGTTGGGCAAGTGGGGGATTATGAAGACTAGACTCCAATATGCAATTGATGAAGAGGTTTGGTGCTGGATGTGGTTTTTTCCAGTAGGGTATTTTGCTTGAGGCAGAACTTGAAGAAACAGATAGCTTGTTCTGCTGTATATTCTTCTCACCCTTCCATGACTTGTACTGGAGATGAATATTATATTTTTCGTCACTTCAAGGGTGTGCATAATGCCAGGAAATTTGTTTGTGTGACTGATTTTTTGATCAACAATTCATTACTTCGTCTTCAACCTTTTGAGTTGCCCTTCCTTTTTGAGAGGGAGATAGGTGGATGGATCTGATAGTTTGGTGGTTAGGGACAGTGCTAATTTGGGGATTAAATAATTCTATCACTTGTGTCTTGTGAGTTTATAATGTTTGGGAAGTGGGGGCAGCACAGGTTGTGGGGTAGTAATTTTGACCTGAGGAAGGATGTTTGCTTTTTAGGGGAAAATGGTGCTATTGTCAGGAGTGAGCACAGAGCTGGTAATGTCGATGTTGGTTGGTGGAACGCGACTTTCTATTTTGGATATGACTGCGGTTGAAAAAATTGGCTGCCGAGAAAAGAAACTACGAGTAAGATAGTGGATTGGGAAGTGGTGATTTGAATTGCAGATGTTTGTGGGAGATGTTTTCTTTTATTTTCTATTGGCTGTATTGATTGTTTATTTAAAGCTAGTTTAAGAAAGATGAGCAAATGACATTCCAAATTCAGTTAAAAGGCCATTATTTGTGGACATCTCAAAAAGCAAATAAAATCATTCAAATGTATATGGAGAGGATATGATTTGATGGGCAGAAGTTTCTACAATGACAAGCATATTTATAATGATTAATTCTTTCAATTAGAGTCTTTTGTTATCCTTGAAGCAATAACTATCATTTCTACGTGACTTATTACTAGAAAACCACATATGATGATGACAATGCTTTCGTACTAATAAGTCAATCATTCCAGCTCTATTTCAATCGATGGTCCTATATTCAAGGAGTTTCAACAGGTGATATTTTGATTGGTCTGGTTGCAAGTGTGAGGATTCATTGGTAGATTATTCAGGAACTCTAGTCTTTGCATATTTTAAATAGTTTTAATATGATAAATAAAATGTAAGGGCCTTCTAGGAGGGTGAGTATTTCACCTACTCATCTATGACATTTCTGCAACCTGGTCTCTAGCGTACTTCGTATAGTTCTAGAATCCAGAGGTGTGTTATGTTGGAATATGTACTTGGTTCGTTTCCCAACTCTTTGCCGTGTCAAACATTTACTAATATACGTAGTTTGATCACAGATCAACACAAGTATCGGATTATTGTTCCCTACACCACTTCTTGGCTCTGTTCACAAGCCCCCAAGTGGTTATGCATTTTCTTTTAAGAGCAAGCTAAACTTTTCAATTAGTTAATGTCCAGAACTTCCTGTGATGA
>CAIGRB010020864.1:9416-26672 GCA_903798255.1 Fraxinus quadrangulata
GGTGGGTTAATTTTATATATATGTGTGTGTGTGTGTGTGTGTCAAATATCTGATTTTAAAAATTTGAAAGGTATTTTCTTATTTTTGAAATAGTATATAGTAAAAATAGGAGAAATGAAATTTTTCCAATTAGAATTCCAAGTGCTAATTGAAGTGCTAGTCCAATTGCAAGTCCATGCCCATTAATTTTGTGTTTCTCCAAGTCATCCCATCTTTAGAATTAATGCAATTTAGTCATTCAATTTCTATAGTGTAGACTTTAAGCCCCAAAATTGTAGATTTCATTCAATTTCAGAATTCTTTCTTCTCCAATTGCTTCGAACGAGTTCATAACTAATACAAAAGAAAATTAACCCAAGTTAAGTAAAAATTAATAATTTGAAGACATGAAATCTAAGTAATATGACACAAATAAGTGCACAAAATGCACTTATCAAACACCCCCAAACTTGAGCTATTGTTTGTTCTCAAACAAAATTGTAACTTAACTCCTCATAAAGCATGGTTTGGTAACCTGCCGTGTCTTGGGATTGGAACTTAGTAATTAACAAAATGAACAACTTCAACAGCGTAAAATTAAATCAATTCCCACTTGCCATATGCATAACTCGACGTGTGTGTGAAAACTCATGTCAATATATCAAGCTTATGATTGGCTCAACATTTGACCCATAGTAGTCAAATATATTCTTATTTTGCTCGAGAGATACACACCCCCCCAAACTTATGTTTTTACTCAATTTCCCGGGTTGCATCCTATGTTAAACTCATTCAATTCTATTTCTTACCCTCTCTTAGTTTGGATAGATCTTACTATTACAAGTTCACATTTCAACAAGTTGAGATTCTCCTATATTTTTTATTGCTCTAACCTTTAAGACTAAACTAAGTTACTTGTCTCTCATTAAAGGTATAGTTCTATCAATTAGATGTTTGGGGCTTAATCAATATTTTTTTTGTAACATCTTCTCATTTGCTTTCTATGTAACTCATGTAACGAGTTTTAAGTCGATAACTCCCAAGTCAAATGACCATAGGGTACCGAATTTTCAACCACCCTCACAGGCTTAATCACTCGAGTTATACATGCTCAAAAAGATTTTTTTTCTTTTTATTCATACATAAATTAGTGCTATGCCCATTTTCTTTTAGACATTCAGTTTTTAAAACTAAACTCTAATTTAAAACTTTCACCTTGTCTTCGTCTTATTAGTTTAAGACAATCCACACAAAACAGTTTCAAGTACGGAATCTCTACTCGTCTCAATGTTCCACTGTTATCAGCTCAACCATCTATACCCTATAGTTGGTTTATTGATGAATACTATAGAGATTATTCGGGTTTACTTAATATGTTCAACTATTCTCTACGTAATGAACCAAATCACCAACTTAATATATCAAACATGAGCATCGAGCATAAAAACGTCAGGTTTTACATAAACAAGCTTTGACTAATCTAATAGTGCACAATTTCCAATATTCACATTTCATACCTATTCCAATATTCAACATCATAGCCGGCAAAGTTATCAAACTCACACAAGCACACAAAACTATAATCTTATGCTAGAAAATAAATAAATACTCAAAATAAAACAATTGAATAAAAACTATAATTTTTTTTTTGTCCACACATAAAAACTGCAGTGAAATGATTAATGACATTAAAATTTTACCCTACTCCTAAACTTATGTAAAATATTGTCCTCAATGTTTAAAGAAGAACATAATATAAAATTAAAGGACAAATGCACATAAAGATACAAAAAATGGGGCTCGAAATACTCTCCTAATTAGTACGGAGGTGGTGGAGGGAAACTGGAACCAGATGCTCCATCTGCTGAAGTTGGAGATGATGAAGGAGAAGTAGTGTGGACCATGCATAGATTCTTTGTAACCTGTAAATACGATGAATGACTCAATATTATTAAAAGTAATCAAAAATATGAAAAATTCTTAATCTAATGCATAAAGCGAAATAAATAAGAAGGAATAAACGTTGGGTTGCCTCCCAACCTGCGCTAGTTTGTAGTCTATAGCTCGAATGTGCTTCAGTTGATTCACTTCGGTGTGCTGAGATAGACGGTGGACTTTTCTTTTGAAAAATCACCGCTCCAATAAGGTTTCAACCGCTGTCCATTTACCTTAAATGTTCCCTTCTATCGTGAGTGATTTCAACTGCTCCATATGGAAACACCTAGCTTATTGTGTATGGCCCGGACCATCTTGACCTCAATTTCCTAGGAAATAGCTTGAGTCTCGAGTTGTATAATAGAACTTGTTGCCCCACCACAAACATCTGTCTCTGAATGTTCATGTCATGCTACTTTTTGATCCGCTCTTTATAAAGTTTTGAATTCTCATACGCCTCCAATCAGAATTCATCCATTTCATTCAATTGCAGCAATCTCTTTTCACCAGCCGCCTTGAAATCAAAGTTTAAATTCTTGACTACCCAGTATGCTTGGTAGTCCAACTCAACTGGCAAATGGCACGCTTTCCCAAAAACCAACTGATATGGAAACATGCCTATAGGTGTTTTGAACGCTGTCCTGTAAGCCCATAGCGCATCGTCAAGCTTTTTAGACCAATCCTTCCTAGAAGAGCTCACTGTTACCTCAAGTATCCTCTTCAATTCCATGTTAGATATTTCAACTTGGCCGCTAGTCTGAGGATGATATGGAGTTGCTACATGGTGCCCGACGCCATATTTAGCCAATAATGACTCAAAATGATGATTGCAAAAGTGTTTGCTACCATCACTGATTATAGCCTGAGGAGTGCCATAACGGGTGAAAATATACTTCTGTAAAAACTCAATCACCACCTTAGCGTCGTTGGTTGGCAATGCTACAGCTTCCACCCATTTGGAGACGTAGTCAACAACAACCAGTATGTATTAATTGGAAAATGATGGTGGGAACGGTCCCATGAAATCAATTATCCATACATCAAAAAGTTCTACCTCAAGAATGTTGTTTAGAGGCATCTCATTCCTTCTCGAGATATTACCAGTGCGTTGACACCTATCAATCGCTTCACAAATTCAAAAGCATCCCGAAATATTGAAGGCCAATAGAACCCAGATTGTAGAATTTTTGCTGCTGTTTTAGATGCCCCAAAATGGCCCACGTATGCAGATGAATGACATTGCTCCAATATTTTAGGGACTCCGTCCTCTGGCACACACCTTTGAATAATCTGGTCTGCTCCCCACCTATACAGAACATGATCTTCCCAAAAATAATATTTTAAATCAGCGAAATTTTTTTTTGATACTTCAGAAAAAAGAAAAAAAAAAAGGAAACAATATACAACTACTACATTATAAGAATCACATTTCACAACTAACAATCTTACACAATACTTTCATAAATCAATAATTCCAATTAATAATATATAACAATATATAATATACAATTAACATACATATATTTATTTACAAACACAAATAAAAATCCCTAATTTTAGGGAACTTTCAAGAAAGATTGGAGCCTTCAAAAATTCAACACTTTATCTCTCTTCAAAAGCTTTATCTCTCAATATACATTTACAAACACAAATAGCTTTTGCAGGTGTTGGTGGTGGTGATGAGGTGGCAACTATATTGAGGAAATAGATCTACGTGGTGGTTGGTGATGGTGCATTGCACGTGATGAGAAGTAATTGGTGTCAAGTGATGACGGGTTAAACCTTTTACGCATTCGATCATCATCATTTGATTGATCTAACTAATGAGTTTAACAGCGGCCTTGTTGCACCTCAACAATCACTCCCTCAACATAGTGCTCTTGTGACTCGAATCTATATATTACTCTAACTTTGATACCACTTGTTAAGATCGCGTTTCAACTATTTCATTCAAAAGCTGATCTTCATTAAGGGGTGGCCAAACCTTTTATGGCATGCGATTTCCACAATTTGAGTTACCAAACCATGGGTTTATTAGTAGTCTTGTTGCATCCCAAGAATTAGCAAGTTGAATACAGATATCACAAGTTATGACAGGACATTGTAAGCTTAATGAACTAATGATAAGAGACTAACTCCTGTGCAGTATAGGATTAATGAAGGTTTGCTTATGATAAGACATTTTATGCTCGAAGTAAACTTTTGTCAGAATTGGTTTCTTGGGCATAAGAATATTTCCGACAAGATGTATAACAATGTGCATAACAATATTCCAAAATGATACAAGTTGAAGGACGTTGTACAGAAAAAAAAGAAGACTGGAAAACTTTGATGGTTCTTATAAAGAGTGAGGTATTATTGTCCTAATTTATGGTTTTCTATTAATCCTCGCGTAGGGGTTTACAAAAAAAAAAAACATTAAATCTTCAAATCGGGAATTTTTAAATCATTGGTTTAGGTTTCTGTCGTTTCAAAATCGAACCAAATTATTTGAATTTTCAATTTAAGTTTCAATAGATAAAGATTGCTTGAAATCAAATCGAATCATTCACTCATTTTATATTTTTTTAAAATCACTTATTTTATCGAAGATATATTATTTATTAGATCAATTTCTACTCCAAAAAATATATTTACTAACTGGCTTCTATTAACTTTTCAGAAAAATATGAATTTATATATGATAATATTTTTCTTAGAATGAAAATGCAAGCATGCACCTATTAATTTATTGGTTTAAACTTATATTGAGACAAATATAGTAGTATTCTTTTAAGATGTTTCAATTTAAGTGTTATAATTAAATTTCAAACTAATAGATTTATATTTTACTTGTTCCAAAAAGGTTATATTTATGTTGCTAAAATCGTGTTTTGGAATAAAATCTAACCGCAAAAAATAATTTAGTTTGGTTTAGAATTTTAATTTGAAAATAATTTAAAAACCTCCCAAAACAAACCGTATTACTAAAGCATTTTCTACATTTTCCAAAATGGAATTACTCATAGTCGAAATTAGTCCAACCTTTCTCATATTTACTACCAGCTCATGGTATATGTTGACCCCGAAAAATGACCTAAATACGTGGCCAACAGAATACTTCCATGTAAGCTCATTTCTATACGTAGTAATACATCTTTAGTCACTCATGGCCTTCTCCGATGGGGGTAGAAGCTACCACGAGCGCTCCTATAGTCAAGTTAGTGAGTTGGCAAACCGAAGTTGGGACGTCCGGTGGTGGTGATCGTCGGAACGTGATTTTTGGTGGGATGTCCGGTGGTGGTGATCGTCGGAACATGATTTTTGGTGGCGATGTGTGTATGGATGGGGATAATGTAAAAAGCTTGTCCTCATTTTCATTTTCTTTTTTCTCAGAAACTCTGCTCCATAGTGCAAGTGTGAGTATTTATATTGAAAGAGGATAAGAGAATAACCGTTGGATGTGAGCACGTGGCTTTGAATTTAGGGCGGACCATCCTCTCATAGGTGTCAATCCGTCAATCCATGGGTAGGATGTTCATTTAATACTCCCTGATACAGTAATCCGTGACTTGACTTTTTTGAGTATGTCATATATCACATCAATCAGCCTTAATGATTTGGTTCTTGAGATCTTTCCATAAAAGATCTCCTAGTACACATGGTCGAAGTGGAGCTGTTGCGGTAGGAGTGATAATCGTGTTCTGGGTGTCATCACTTCGAACTTAGTTTCAGCAATATTGATTAGTTTGTTTAAGTTGTGACGAAGTGATGCAGAGTGAGGACCTTAGCATCTACCGGGTGGCAAATGAATTTAGTTTGTCCGCCACATGACAGACGTATCCAGTTCGTCTGTCTGGTATGATGGATGACATGGAAAATGACGTGGAAACCCATAACAATAGTCCTTTAAGTTCACGTATGGATATTTATATAATGTTTGGACTTTGTTGATGTGGACACTTAAAATGAGTATTGCTTTGGTAGGGTATAGGCATTGGTGGTAGTTTTCTAACTAAAAGACACTGGCAACTGCAACTTTTGAGGAAGGTTGTAGCCGAGGTGAATCCTAACAAAAGGATGAAGCCCTAAATGATAACAACGTTAATGAAAGTTGTAGCAGAGGTAAAGTCCTAGCAGAAAGACGAAGCTATGCGAAGTTCTAGCAGAAGGATAAAGCCCTAAGTAATGGTGACTTTTAAGGAAAGTTGGGGTAGAGGCGAAGTCCTAGCATAAGGACAAAGCCCTAAGTGATGGCAACTTTAAGGAAAGTTGTTGAAGAGGCGAAGTCCTAGCAGGAAGACGAAGCCTTGAATGATGGCAGCTTTAAGGAAAGTCGTGGAAAAGGCTAAGTCCTAGTAGAAGGATGAGGCCCTGAGTGATTGCAACTTTAAGGAAAGTTGTAGCAGGGATGCAGTCCTAAGTGATTGGACAGCACAGGNCTGAGTGATTGCAACTTTAAGGAAAGTTGTAGCAGGGATGAAGTCCTAAGTGATTGGACAACCCAGGGTAATGATTTGAAAACCTTAGCATTTTCCCAAAGCAATTTTGGTAAGCGTTGCTTGCTTCCAATACAGGCTTCCCAAGTAATAAATGGTAATCATGATGACGACTACGTGAGCTCGATGCTACACTTTTATGTGCAAACGTAAAATGGATCACTTATTAGGGCCATTCATTAGGTGACGTTTTGAATTCAACGGTACTGATGAGCTAAGAATATGGACGACGAGGATGGGATCATTATTCATCTAACGGTTGAGACTCGTTTACATCACCTATATAAGGCCAAACTTCCTCATTTGCTTAACTTCCACTTCTTCGCAAAATACTCTTTGCAATTCTTCTTTTCCAGAAACCAGTACCTTGAAACTCCGGCTTCTTTGATAACTTTCGATGACCGTTGTTTCGTTCAAAACCCAAACTTTAGGTAATTCTCCCTTCCCCACATTATATTTCAAAATCAACAAAAATGACATCTAATTCTGGACTCGAGTCAGTGCGTGAAGAGAGGCTCTCTGTGGGGAGTTCGGAGATGAAGGAACCAATTGTTATCTCCTCGAACGTGATAGGTAGGGCTATCAAGTCAGGGAAAATATATGGAGTTTATCTTTTCCCCCTATAGATATCTCAATTAAGTAGGGGAGATGGGGGCTTCTGAATATCCTTCCAACATCACTTCGGAGAAACTAGTTAGCTGTAGAGAGGTTTTTAGGATTCTTAATAGCATAGATCTCATTATTCCCAACCCAAATGAAAAAGCCTGCTATCCGTGGTCGAGTTGCGTGACTATAAGTGAAAATTTATTAAAAGCAGGTCTTAGGCTCTCCCTTCCACCCCTTCTTTAGGTTATTTCTCACTCACATGGGCTAGCTTTGACCCAATTCCATCCGAACTCTTGGGCACAGATGGTTGGGTCATGCATGCTATAGCGTCAAGCCAGCCTGGGCATTAATATGCCCTTCAACATTTTACACTCTTTTTATTTCTCTAAAAGCATAGCCAAAGGTGATAAGAGTAATGTGTGGTATTACTTAACTCCTTGGAGATCTCACTCCCCCTTCGTGACAGACATGCCTTCCTCAGTAAATGTGTGGAAAAGATCGTAGTTTTGGGTGACAAGGAGGTAGGACACCATGGAGGATGACCACATGGCTCTTCTTATAGTTCCAACCACTTATTCGTCTCCTAGTAAGTTCTTTTACCTAATTGCTTGAACTTTAAAATAAGTTTTTACTGTTTAATACTCTCTGTTTCTAGGCTTGTTACTAAGGTGTGAGATCTCCACTGAGTAGTGGGATGTTATCAGCCACACCTACCAGCAGCCACCCAAAGATCGGAATTACAACAAGCTGATCAACAAGAACACACACTTCATGCTAAACGGGCTGATAGCATCTCGGGGTGAGTCATCTGCATTTTGAATTTCATTTAGTATCTTTCTTGAACGTATTAACACTTTCTTCTTCTTTCAGACGACCTCCAAAAAAGAAGCCGTTGAAGTTGAATTTTGCCACAATCCGACTAGTGTGGCCGAGGCGAGAGCCTTGAAAACCAGTTTATTTGCAT
This sequence comes from Fraxinus quadrangulata, assembly GCA_903798255.1. Lineage (NCBI taxonomy): Eukaryota > Viridiplantae > Streptophyta > Magnoliopsida > Lamiales > Oleaceae > Fraxinus > Fraxinus quadrangulata. The sequence continues at coordinate 17,379 of CAIGRB010020864.1, forward strand.
ACAAGAAGCAGGTAGAAAAATTAAACCTCTCGAGTAAAAAACAGTCGCCTTTGGAGAAAGACGAAGTGGAAAAGGAGACTTCGTTAATAAAGATGAGAAAGGCAGCCTATCTAGGGCGTCGTCTTCGGTTGCAACCGTGGCCAAATCACCTCCATCTCCTTTTATTCCCATCAGGTGGTTAAGGAAACTATTTTTGAGGTACCAGTGAGCATGGTGATGAAAATAACTATCCCATTTGATCTCGGTAGCCAATCTGCATAATCACTCCAAAGAAGGTCAAAGAAACCTGCACACACCCTCCTCGCAGCAGGGTAGCTGACTTCCTTGGGAGTAAGGAAGATGAGCTCTCTGAGGCCGTCCAGAAGATGTTACTTCCCAAAATCGCCTCTGCTACCCAGGTTCACAATAAGTTCTGGACTGAGGAATGGTATAATCATGTCGCCTCTTGTGAGGTTGAGGGATTGTTGGCTGCCAACAACGCTTGCGTGACCCACACGCTAAGCATTAGCACTGCGACGGAGGATTTGGTTCAGAGTCTCCGCCAATGAAATGAAGAATTAAGCCAAAGGTTGTAGGCCTCGGAGAAGTGGGAAAAAGAAGTCAGAAAAGCTAAAGTCGAGGCAAAAGAGGTGGAGATGAAGAGAACCGATGAGGAGGTAAAATTAGATATTGCTGATATACGAGTAAACCAACTGAAGAATGAACTCCATAAGTCCATTTCTCAAGTAGTCATGCTTACTAATCGAATAGATTAGTCCAATGAACACCAACATATCACCTCCGAAGCTTTGGAGGGGGCTAATAAGGATAGAGCTGAGTTGAGGATGTTAATTGAAGCCCAGAAGAAAGAGATAGAATCTCTGAAGGCAAAAGTGAAGACAATAGGTAAGGTGTTTGTGCAAAACTACATCAACAACTTCGATCAAATGAAGGAGTATGATGACTTCTCTAATAACTAGCTTCTTGAAACGCCCAGCAGATGCTAGCTCGCCTAATGGAGGTTTATTAGCTTCCTTCAAGATGAGTTAGGTGGACCTATCGGGGGTTGTCGTAATGCCGCAACCAAAGATGATGATGCTCCCCAAGAAGAAGTAGGGGGTGTGTCAGTTATAGTTGTAGCTTCTTGACCATTTTTTCTTTCTTTTTCATTGTAATGGCTTCGACCTTAAAAGTTTTAATGGATGTAGTCACATCATTTTTTCAATTGAGACGTGTAATTACTTAGCTCAGGCAAATGAACGAGTAAACATCTCGTATAAACAAATGAACAAATATAAATACCTCACTTCAATGAATGTAGACACCTCACGTAAAAGAATGAACAAGTGTAAACACCTCACTTCAATGAATGAAGTACAAACATCTCATGTAAATGAATGAACAAGTGCAAACACCTCGCTTCAGTAAATGAAGTGTAAACACCACCTTTCAATGAATGAACATCATTGACGGAGGTGGCACCATAGGAGGCATCACGTACCTTATCAAGGGCTTTCTCTACGGTGAATGGTGCATCCATGAAGAGAGTCATCTTCGATGGAATCAGAGGTAGCCCCAGTTGGGGTGTCATGTACCTCATCGATTAAAGTTGACATCCTTAGAAGAGGTGACCCCATGGGTGGCATCATGTACCTCGTCAAGGACGTTTTCCACGATGGATGGTGCATCCGTGGAGAGCATCACTTCAATGGAATCAAAGGCAAGGGTGTCACGCGCCTCTTCAATCGAAGTGGACATCTTTGGAAGAGTTGGCTCCGTGAGAGACATCACGCATCTTATCAAGGGCGTTCTCCACGGAGGATGGTGCATCCATGTAGAGCATCATCTTCGATGGGATTAGAGGCGACCCTAGTGTGAATGTCACGAGCCTCGTCGATCAAAGTGGACATCCTTGAAAGAGGTGGCACCATGGGATGCATCATACACCACTCCAAGGGTGTTCTCCAAGGTGGATGGTGCATCCGTAGAGAGCATCACTTTCGTAGTGCAAATGAGGTGACCCCAATGGGGGCATCACACGCCTCTCCTAAAGAAGTATACATCCTTGACAGAGTTGGCCCCGTGGAAAGCACCATACACCTTTCCAAGGGTGTCACATGGAGAAAAATAGCGAAGTGATAACTGTCATTTCATTAACAAAACTAAAGTTACACCATTTTGAAAGTTTCCCTACTGATAATATCTTCTCAGATGCTTAATGTTCCAAGGGTGAGGCATCAACTTTCCTTCCAAGCTTTCAATCATATAGGTGGAGGTCCTACATCCTCGTAACGCAGTACTGGCCTTTCCAACTGGGTCCCAATGTTCCTATTCCTGGCTCTTTCGAGGATAGGAAAACTTTTCGGAGTACTAAATCTCATATGCAAAAGGTCATTTTCTTCTCTTTGGCATTGTAGTAGCGAGCCATCTTACGTTGGTATGTAGCGAGCCTGACTTGAGAATCTTCCTTCATTTCTTCAAGGAATTCAAGCTCGTACCTCCTCAGTTTATTATTAGTTACTTCATTGAAGTGGATGAGGTGAGGTGAAAGTACTCCCACTTTAATAGGGCCCATGGTTTTGACTTCGTAAGTCATTGAAAATGAAGTTTCTCTAGTTCCAGTTCTGTTAGTGGTGCGTAAGACCCAGAGAAGTTGGGAGAGTTCATCGACTCATGCCCCCTTTAAAGCATCCAACTTCATTTTAAGGGTATGTTTAATAGTTTTGTTGACTGCTTCGACCTGTCCATTGGCTTAGGGATGATAATGTGCTGAGAAATGTTTCTTAATTCCAGGTTGTTGCACAAATCCCTAACCTTCATATTGTCAAATTATTTACCATTATTTGATACGATAGAATAAGGAATATCGAACCTGCATATGATATTTTTCTAAAGGAACTTGGAAGTGTTTGTCTCAGTTATCTTAGCCAAGGGCTCTGCCTCAACCACTTTGTAAAGTAGTCGATCGCGACTATGGTGAAGCATACATTTCCCTTCCATCTCAGCAGTGGTCCTATAAAATCAACTCCCCACTTGGTAAATAGCCATGGGCTCGATATTACGATGAGCTCTTGCAATGGCTGCCTTTGCACATTGGAGAAACGCTAGCAGTTGTCACACTTGTGCATAAACTGTATCGAATCCTTCTTTGGGGTAGGCCAGTGGTATCCCTGCTTAGGCACCTTGTGTGCCAATGTTGGTCCTCATGAATGATTACCACAGACTTCCTTATGGATTTACCTTAAGATATAGTTCACTTTATCCCCCATGTGCACCTAAGGAAGGGCGATGAGAAACCCCATTTATACAGCACACTATCTTGTTTAGTGAAATGAGCTGCCCTTCTTCTAAGCCAGTGAGCCTCAACTTTATCGCTAGGCAAAGTCTGTCCTCTAAATAATGCGATAATGGGTTACATCCAAGCTGGGGTTCCCTCGATCCACATTACATCCTCTCTTACCACGATTGATGGTTCAGTCAGGTGTTCAATGTGGACAACCTTGAGGAGTTTTGAATGCTTGCCGCCAGCCAACTTTGCTAGAGTATCAACGTGGGTGTTCTCAAGATGGGGAGTTTTTGGTAATTCAAAATTTTCAAAATTAGGGAGGAAGTTTAAAACCAATTTGAGGTATGCTACCATACTTTTGTCTCTAGCTGAAAAGTTATCATTGACTTGGCTTACAACCAATTGTGAGTTACTATTAATTAGCAACATCTTTACTTGCATTTCTTTTGCTAAGTTGAGGCCGACTAGGGGTGTCTCATATACAGCCGCATTGTTTGACGCCTTGAATTTGAACCTTACAGCATAATTAAGCCTAACCTTCGAGGCTTTCTAGCACCACTTTGGCCAGTTCAGCTTTCCCCGACGATCCGTCAAAAAAAGATTCCAGGAAGAAGGGTCCTTTGGTTCCATATTCACCTCCATTTCAGGAGCTTTAGCAAACTCAGCAAGAGCCTGACCCTTAACCCAGATCCTTGATTTATACATTATAACAAACTCATTGAGTATTTTAACATCCTTCTTGAGGCGTCTGGCTTATGAAGGACTTGCTTAAGTGGGAAGTTCGTCAGCACATTAGTGCTATGAGTTTCGAAGTGTGGCCTTAACTTTCGAGACGCAGTGACCAAGGTAAGGACGAGCTTCTCCATGTCTGGGTAACGCATCTCTGCTGGTAATAAGGCATTGCTTATGTAATAAATGTATATCTAGTGTATATCATCTTCCCTTATAAGAATCGAACTGACATCATCGTCAGATGCAGTTAAAACGAGAAGCAATGGCTCGCCCGCCTTAGATTTGGATAGGAGGGGGCTGTCCGAGGTGAATTTTCAGCGCCTAGAATGCTTCCTCACACTCTGGTGTCTATATAAACCTCTTTCTCCCTTCGAAAATCTTAAAGAAGGGAAGACACTTGTCCATGGCCTTCGAGATAAAACGATTAAGCACTGCCACCTTACCAGTAAGTCTTTACACCTCTTTAGGCTTCTGCGGCGATCTTATTTCGATTAAAGGCTTGATTTTTCTGAATTTGCCTCAATTTCTCTTTGATTCACAATGTACCCAAGGAAATTTTCGGAAGCCATACTGAATGCACATTTGAGTGGATTCAGTATCATCATGTATCTTCTTAGAATTTGGAAGGCAGCATCCAAGTTTTTTATATATTCCTTTGTTTGGAGGCTTTTCACCAACATGTCATCCACGTACACTTCCATTGTTTTGCCAATATACTCAAGCGAACATCTTGTTCACCAACCTTTCGTAAGTAGCTCTAGCATATTTCAATTCGAAGGGCATCACCCTATAACAATACAGTCATTTATCTGTGATAAAATAAGTGTTATCCCAGTCCATCGGGTGCATGGAGATTTGGTTATAACTAGAATAAGCATCTATAAAACTCAATAGCTCGTGCCCTGCAGTAGAGTCCACTAGCTGGTCTATCCAAGGGAGTGGAAAACTATCATTTGGGTAGACCTGATTGAGTTTGGAGAAGTTAATGAATACTCTCCATTTTCTATTGTGTTTATTTACCAACAAAAGATTGGATATCCACTTCAGATAGGTGGCCTCCCTAATGAAATCATTTTTTATCAACTTTTCGACCTTCTTCTTCAAGGCTTCATACCTCTCCACATTGAATATTCTTCTCTTCTGTCTATATGGGGCTTGGGTTGGATCAACCCTTAAGTGGTGCCAGTTAACCTTCAGGTCTATTCCTATCATATCCTCATGTTTCCATGTGAAAACATCAAAGTTCTTGCATAGAAAGTTCTTGAGCTCCTCTTTCACTTCATTTTTCAAGTCCTTTCTTACCCGTAGAGGTTTGGTGGTGTCTTGAGGGTACACAGGAAAACTCTCTAGCTCCTCCGTTGGGATGGTTTGTGACTCTGACTCAATGATTTGGGTGTCCAATTCATCCAACACTGGCTCTTCAGGAACACCAATTCTAAAGACTTCTGCCATTTTGACATCTTTCCCTTATGTAGGGGTCTGCCCTTCTCCAGGGACGTCGATCATTTCGGTATAAAAAATTACCATATTAACTGTCAGGGGCTCGACATTTCTCAGGGAGTCAAGGTCCCCTGTTCGATATGAAACTTAATGCTCAAATGATGGATGGAGGTCATGGCCCACAACTCCTTTAAGTTCGATCTCCCTAAAAGTCCATGATACGCAGATCGTTGGTCGACCACCAAAAATTCCATGAAGTGGTTAGCAACAAGAGGCGGCGTCCTTATTTCAACAGTTAAGGTGATTATTCCTCTCGAAATAATGCTATTCCTAGTAAATCGATACAAATGAGATATTCACCAAACTGCCATTGTCTACAAGCATACGCTTTAGTTCATTTCTTGCCACCACATCTCTTACTACTAACTCGTTATAGTGAGGGTAGTGTATGCCCGTCGCGTCTTCCTGAGTGAATGTGATGGCCTCTAACGGTCTCACCCTTGGTGCTGATTCACTATATAGCTGGCCAAAGGTGGATCCTTAGCTTTCATTGTGCAATTATTCTGTGGATTTTGAGATTTACCCCTACATGCGGTCCTCCAATAATTGTATCAATCTCTCGGAGCATGTTATCAGTTGCGATGGGATGATCCCTCATAGGTCGCGTCCATCCCTAGGCCTATCACGGTCGTCATTCATGTAATGTTGAGATGAATGTCGCCTCGTCTCATCTCTCTTAGGCTAGTTCGGCCTTGCAACACTGTCTTAAAGGTGACTTTCCCTCCTATTGCAGGGATTGCTTCTTTCAGCAGAATGGGGGGCCTCCCGACATTCATTTGTATCATGGCCATAGAAATTGTGGAACGTACAATTAGGTCGCACCTCCTCAAGGGGCCTATTTCTAGGCCCTCCGCCCATTTCCCTGTTTTTAGGGTTAGATGGTCTTCTAGACATTCCTGTTACAACGTTGCCGTCATATCCAACATTTTCGTAGGCCAATGTAGTTATAGCGTTCAAAGTCGTTGTGGCCAGTCCCTGTCCCGAAGTGGGGGGCTACGATATGCCCAGCTTGGGTCCATTGTTAGTTTACCAAATGCGACATAGGTCCTCTCCCCATCTACATTTGGGACAGGGGAAGTCTCTGTGCCAACATGTTTTGATGATCAATCATCTCTTCATTAATAATCTCAACTCTCATCATCTCTACCAACTCGTCATAAGTGGTAGGGTTTTTGCTTCAGACGTCTCTCCAAAATAGTGTGTTCATGTTTAGTCCACCGTGACTTGCTCGCAATAAGTTATTTCATCAGTGAAGTGAGCTAGCTAATTTTTCAATGTTTTCCCTGCTGCTTGCCTCATATCTTGGAGGCACTGGATCGGTGCCTCTCCTTCTTTTTTAGACAAATATTGGTTTAGAAATGCCTTTTTGAGGTCAGGTCAGCTCTTGATGCTGAGTGGTATTAGTCTGCCATACCACACTTCGGCTGCTCCACCTAATGTTAAGTGAAAAACCCTACGCTTAAAATCCTGTAATGTGCCTTTGAGACTCATCTGTGTTTTATATTTGTTGAGGTATTTCTGTGGGTCACATTTTTCCTCATATTTAGGAATTTTAGGTTACACGAAGTTATGAGACATGGGAAAACTACGAAGTTCTTTGGAGAAGATAAGGTTGTCGTCATCGTCATCGAGCTTATAGGATCAACATGGTCCATTAGAATCATTCTCATCTGCTAAGTAACAAGGCGAAGGTTGGGACAATCCTCCTTAATTTCCCAAGTTCATCATACCTCGCCTCTCTCACTTGTTCCTAGGTAGGGAAACCAAGGCTATTTGCCTTTGTGCATGTTCTTATGGTTGTGCTGTTTGACGGGTTGATTGATTTCTATTCCTAGGCATATGTCCAATTCGGTCAAACATACTTACGAATCTTTGAGGTAGCTCTTCATAATCTGGGGAGAAATTGTTCTCTCCGGCCTGAACGTTATCGGCAAGGTACTCGGAGGCTTAGTTAAAGGAGACATATGTCCTCACTTTCCTTTCGACAGTAGCCTCTCTTCTTTGTTGACTTGAGTGGGTTATGTGCCACTTCTGCTTAGCGTTGCTTATAGGCTGATTGTGGGATGCCTTGAGGCATCTAAAAGCCTCTTTGATTTTGGTAACCATATGAGCTATCTTAATAGTTAACCGTGCCGCTATTCTTCCGTCCCTACGATAGTGGTGGTAAGGCTTTGGGTGGATGACATTGGTTCGGATGATCTCTTTTTCAAAGACCTCCCTTACTCTCCTCGAATTCATATCCTTGTTACTTAAACTCATTGTTTTGGGATGGCAAATTCTTCCAGGAGGTAATTAATAAAACTCCAAATTCTTCATTGGGGCATCCGCTTGTTCTTTCTTCAAGAAGAACTCATTTTTCAAGGATGAGGCCATGTGAATATTTCGGTAAGCTTTTTCTTTACGGGGTTGTTCATGGTCATAACAATGACTTCCCACAGACGACGCCAATCTGTTGACCCCAAAAATAACCCAAACACGCAGCCAACAGAATACTTCTATGTAAGCTCCTTTCTATACGTAGTAACACACCGTTAGTCGCTCGTGGCCTTTTTCGATGGGGGTGGAAGCTGTCGTGAGCCCTTCGATAGTTAAGTTAGTGAGTTGGTAGATTGGAGTTAGGATGTCTAGTAGTGATGATCACCGGAACGTGATTTTTGGTGGAGATGTATGTTGGGGATAATGTAAAAAGCTTGTCCTCTTTTTCTTTTTTTCAGGAACCCCGCTCCATAGTGCAAGTGTGGGTATTTATAATGAAAGAGGATAAGAGAAGAATGTGGCTCGATTGTGTTACATGAACATAATGATTTATATAATGGTTTACAAAATGTTGTGAGATATGATTGAGTTATAATTTTTTAACCCAATAAAATAAATTCTTCACTCTCTTTTGACATCCCATCTGTATGTAAACAATTATGTTACTTCATATGTACAAGTAGCATTATGAGTTAAATGTTTCATTAGCCATTAAACTTTACACATTGTCCCGGCTAACCCACTGAACTTAACAAAGCTTCTCAATGACCACTGAAGTTATGTCCCTTGCACTAAAATGGCCACTGGATGGATTCTTCTATGGTTTGGTTTACGTGGAAGATAGAAATGTGACGTGTCTTTTAAAATCGTCCACATGTTTAGGGACTTGCTTACATGGACTTCAAATCATCCAAACAAACCATTACCCCAAAATATTAGCAATTGTAATTTCATGGACTTCAAGAATAGTTGCCGATATGCCTTATAGCAATAGTAATGCTATCATTAGCTATATGGACATCAATAACATGCCCACTAGCACAATACTCACCGACTCCTTGTTTCTCAGTCTCTCTCCTTCAAACCCATGTTCAACTCTCTTGCCCTTGTGCACCACCTATTTTCTCTCTCTCTCTCTCTCTCTCTCTCTATCATATGTTATACACGTCCATTTTGTATATTGATTTTTTGGGGGATTTTTGGATATTTGGGTAGCAAACGAATACGGATGGGCGATGAGAGGTGGCAAGAATGGAGAAGAATTTTGAGTCAGTTAATGTTGGTGGAAGAAGAAGCAAACATGAAGAGCATGAGAGCAGATATGGGAGTGACAATATGGAGGGTGCCTTAGGAGATGATCAAGATGTGACCGACAAATCATCGAGGAAGAAGAGATACCACATACACACCACTCAGCAAATTCAAGAACTTGAAGCGTAAATTTCTCTCGAGAAATCTCTTTTATCCACTCGTTTCAATTCATTCGCATAAAATTGTTTTTCTATTTTTTTACTTTGATATGATTTTTTTTTTTTTTTTTT
>CAIGRB010020864.1:34522-63692 GCA_903798255.1 Fraxinus quadrangulata
AAAAAATTTTTTTTTATTAATTTTTTTTTTTTTTATTTTTTTTTTTTTTACTTTTTGGCAATGGAAATTTTTTTTATAACCAATTGTGGAAAAAATTATCACTTTAATGGACAATTTCCATGTAAAACAAAGTCAAGCGAATACAAAAATTTAAAAATTTTTCGGATGGAAAATTATACCAATCAAACACAATTAATTAACAATTCTCTGTAAAATAATTTTTAGGCAATTATTTTCCCTGGAATTCATTTTCTTTCCACCCATTTTCCAACCTTGCAATTAAACGGACCCTAAGTTTCTCTAATTTCTTCTTTCATTGATTAGATTGGATGATGGAGTGACCTAATTGAAACTTTAGGGACTAATATGGTTCTTTTTTTGAAATTTTATGGGCTTTTAATGTGATTAAGCCCTCTAATTTCTTATTTCTTTTGTTTGTCATTTACTTCGTACATCTTTAACACGATAAGTTTGAGGTTGTTTTCTACAGGTGAAGTGGTATCTGTTCCACTTACTCACACTGTTACCTCAATATGGCCTCTTCCTTTTGGTTTACTTCTCCAACAGGCTCCGGAGGGGAACCCGCTAACAAATATTACATTGTTTTCTTCAAGCCCATTTTTAAGTGCTCGTGATGTCTTTCGTCCAAAAAGGGGCCTAGGATACAGTCCTCAAAATAATTACACTCCAATGAATTCTTTTGATTGTGGAACAATGTCCTCTCATCTGATACTGAATGATCCCTTGGAAGATCCTCAGGTATTCTTAATAATCTTTTATATTTGCATTAATTCTATATAATTTTCTTTTTTCATCTCATGGTGACGCTATCTTCCCAAGTTCTTATCCCACTATACATATACAAAATTTTCAATTTTATCTATCAATCTTATGTAAGTCACAATATCATGCCATTCTCAGCTAACTTATATCGAGGAAATGGGTAAGCTGAACCCAATGAGCGAATTTGATGAAGTAACAATTTGGACGAGCGATTCTATTCCTCTGGTGGCATCACATAATAAAGGTAGATTTTGCTTATTTCCTGGTGAATTTTGAATCTATCACTCTTTTGATGAATTAAAAAAAAATTTATAGTTATTTGTTGCATGTAATGTTTTGTAGGAAAGATGAAACATTCTTTGTGGGCTGTAGAAGTTCTCAACTCGAACATTGGAGCAATGCATGTTAAGACATCTGATTTAATCCCTTCTAGGGTATTAGCAAAGCAATTTTCCTTTCGAAGAATATGGCAGGGGAAAGGTTCACACACCGCTGCTAGTAAGGTGCCAAACATATTATTTGTTTTGGTGGCTTTTGGATGGAGTTCTGAACATGAGTGCATATTGCTTCGAAGCACATGCATTTTTTGGTCCAACTTTTAAATTTACTTCTTCTATTTTTTTAAAGAAAAAATGGATTATGAATTTTGATTTGTCAAGAGAGCATGAGTATGCTTCAAGTCGGAAAACTTTCTCGTTATGATCTTTTCATTGTTTAGGCTATTAATTAGTCTTCTCAGGTACAATTTAGAGGTACCTTGCTTCCTTAATCTATATCCTATCATGTATGATAATGCTCCTATTCCAATGATTTAAAATATCCTGAGAGGCAAACAAAAATGCCTCAAGGTGCTGATTATGAGGTGGCTTTTGGAGCCGTACATCTCAACTAAGTGAGTCACACTGATATAGGACAATCCTAATAGAAATAGGATAGAATACGCTTACTATTATGGTAGGATTTTTGTTTCCTTTTAAATTAGGATTTTGAGTTTTGTTTACTTTTAGACTTTTAGTTTTCTTTCCTTTTAGTAGCATTGTTTAGTTTCCTTATATTAGTAAAATTAGGAAATTATTTTGCCTATATAAACAAAGGCTTTCTATACGTTTTCGATAATCAATTGAAATACGTTAAAATTATTTTATACTAATCTTCGAGTTTTTCTACTTTCTTTTAGTTTCAAGAATTTTAATTCCTCTTCCGCACCATACGTGTCTCACAACACTGTGTGAAGGCTTTTTATTATGTATTTCTTAATTTCTAGATTTATTTACTTTGATTGGCCGAAAAACATTAAATTTGTTTATAAATCCTCTTTGAGAATAGTCCAAGGCCCCACTAAAACATTTAAAAGTTGTGGTTATAATAGAGCTACTTTGAAAATAGTCCACTGTCCCACCAACTAAAGTCATAGCTTTTTATTACTTTATAGATTCTCTCTCTCTCTTTTTTTTTTTTGGTTTGTTTGCACTCATTTTAAATTGTTCTGAATTCTGAAGCTTGTTTATCTTTATTATGTAATTATTTTGAATTATTTATTTGGCCTCAAAACGCCTCAAGGCTCACCCTCTGCCTCATGAAGGAAAAACGCCTTGGTACCTAATTACGCCTTTTAAAACATTGTGAGTTCCTGTCGAAATACCACCCAAACTAAATTCGTTTGAAACTCTGTTAAGAGTCTACGTGAATATCATTATGCTGAGTTCTGATTGCTAATGGAAATAGAACCTTCTTGGTGAGTCGAGTTTTTGAGTGAGACTATCCTAGGTGTTTTTAGGATATTTTCTTGAACAGTTTTTAATTTCATGTTGCACACACCACATCTTGTTTGATTTAGTGAAATTTATCTCTATGTCCCTCATACGGCGTTATGTCTAGAATCTTGTCTAATGGTGTCTTGTCTCGGTTTACTTCCTCTTCTTTTGACAGTGTCTCATATAATGGTGTCAGGTCTTTTTGGCTACTGACGATGATGTTGCACCTATTATATGTTTTCTTCTCCAAGAACAAAAGATGTTGTTGTCTGTGCGGCTTCAGTGTGTGGAAATAAATAATGAGATTGTCTATGATATTAAACCTGACATGAGCTGGAGCATACCTGCAATTGCTGCCGCACCTATTATTGTCACCCGTCCTAGGTAAATTTACCTTATTTATTACTGGTTGTTATCCTTCTGTAATCCAATTAAATGATTTTGAATTTGATTTATGCAGAATAAAAGTGGGACTACTTCCACTTGGAGATATCATGACTTTGACTCCTGAAAACACCCTTCTTCTATATGTAAGTTGCTCGAACTTTTTATGTTTTCTTACTGGAATAACGATCTCCATTTGTTTCACATGATGTCTTTTGAATACATGGGTTCATATTTGATAAATGACACACGTCTTCCCTTAGAAGTTACTTATTTCTTGCATATATTGTCAATTTCTACCATATGGTGTGTGTGGAGAGTAAGGAACAACCTCTGTTTTGAACATCAAACACGGACAACAGAGCAGATCAAAAAATTGTTTTATCCGACTTTGTATAGTTGGTTTAATACCTCGACTACTAATTCTATAGAAGGGTTGCCTAATTTCTCGTTGTTTCTTTCTTGTTTAAATTGATTATACACTTCTTATGTATTATCCTTTGATTAACTATCAAAAAAATAGAAAAAAAAAAAAAATTCTACCATATTATGTATCATAACCAGTGACAAATTTTGAATATTCTGCTCACAAGCTCTCTGTACCTTTCAAAATTTTTTCCCCATTACCTTTTGCTTTGGGTGGCTGCAGGTGGAGGGTAGGATGGGGGGATTTATGTTTATGCATTTGTTGTTCTCCCCTGTTTATTGCTAATCAACATTCAGAAACCTTCACATTTGTTTTCTTTTTTTGTCATTAAAACTTTTCATCGCTGATATTGGCATATTGCTTTTTGTGGATGTTTTGGATTCTTCTCCAGTCTCCCTTGCATATGTAGTTGTTTCCTTGGAGAATTCTTTTATAGGTCAAACTCCTGTAATTCTATTTTTTGATTACTGGTTTTCAAATTCAAAATATGGTTTTTGGGTCCAAAGAATGGTATTTTTGTGTGAGTTTTTCTTGAGACATTGGATAAGGATAAGAAAGTCTAAAAACATGAAAATTTTTGAGTAAATTTCCAAATCACATTCCAGCAATTGTTTTTCATTTCTGTGAAGTACAATTATAGACTGAAGTTGAAATGAATGGCATGGCTCCTGCCACCTGGAGTTCTTCTCGAGAGCTACTTGTGAGTAATTTTTGACAATGCTGCCAGCATAAATTATACGATGTTCTGTGTGTGTGAAATATCACGAGATCACGGAGCTTTGCATCGGCCATCATATTTTTTAAGCTAGAATATACAGAAATTTAGTCTCAAGTTGTGCTTCTCGAATCTCAACTCAAGTCACGATTCAGGACACTGTCTTTACGGCATTTTTTAAAATCCTCCAGTAGATAACTGCCAATCAACAAACATTACATCGTTTTCATGTGACATGAAACCTAAGTTACAGTACTTAAATCTTTTGAGCTTTCTGTGGATTACCGTTTCTGCTGAAATTTATGTATATGCATTCTGAGTTAGTTTTTACAATTGCAGTCTGGAAAGCTATGCCTATGCCGATATGTTATGCCCTCCTTTTTGGGTAGAGATCAGCTTTTGATTAATCCAAAGCTTTCAGGAACCAAAACTACTATCCTTGATTTGAAAATTGTTGGATTGGCTGATGCTGTGGAAGGGCGAATAAATTTAAATTTGAACAATGGACAGGTATGCAAAAGAATTATACGGGCCTTCTCTGAAAGTGACATCCAATACTGCTTTTATCGCTCAAGATTACTGATTAGGGACGTAAAACAAAATTATATGCCATTTTGGCAGTCCTTCAAGGAAATATCTGAATGTTTGTTTCACTTTCTTGCGCTGTGGACCCAGTTTAAGTAAGAGCAAAGTATTCTACAGTTATACAGAAAAAAATTCTACTATTTGCCTTAAGTGCAGATAGTAAATATCACGTATTTGATGCTTTTTTTGCTTGGATCACTATTAATGTTCCTATTTTTTTTGGAAAGAAAATCACAAATAGGCAATAATAAGTTAGTTTTCCTGAACACCCGTACCTGAATGTCATGAAAGAGAAAACATGCCTGCACTTACTTAGTTACCATAGTATTTCTGTAAAAAAATTATTTTTGTTCACACCATGTATTTTCTCTTCTACCCCCGTCTCTGACATTGATAGATGTTAACAATTTCTACTTTTTTTGTTATAGATTTACAGATGTGCATTTCGACGTAGCCCTTCTTCTTCTCTAACTAATGATTGTATCAATGCAATGGCTGAAGGGCTTAGTCCTTGTTTTTACAATCACTTCCTAGTCCTTCTTTGGGGCGATGGCAGTTCAGCTTATCTATCAAAGGCTGATTCCAGTGCTGATTCAGAATGGGAGTCTTTTTGTAGTGTTATAATGCAATTGTGTAGGAAGTCTAACTGTTCGTTTCAAATATCTTCAGATTCAGCTTCACATTCGTCATGGGAGTTTCTTATCAACAGCAGATATCATGACAAGTATTGTAAACATAACTTTATAGCTGGTACTTTTTCTAGAACATCATCTGGCATGCAGGTATCGAGTTCATCTGGAGCGGTTGTAGGCTACCCCCAGAGAACTGAGGAATCATTCTACCTGAAATTGCTGACAGAAACTTTGGATTCACTGCATGCAGTATATGAAACTTTGAAACTAGACAATCTTCGCAAAAGGTTCTTAACTTATCCCATCATATTTCTTTTCATCATCGTATTTTGCAGTTTTTGACAATGATTAATCAACTTGCACAGCTATCCAGTCACATAATTGCATTCCATTTGAGAGCATCGACTTTATCGAAACAAGCAAAAGATCAAAAATTCATATTCTAATGTTATTTTGTACATGAAAAGAATTCCAGACATGAGAAATAGATGAGTAACACTGATATACAAACAAAACGTTTTCCCAGAAAGTAGGGGACAACAGTGAGGGACATATAGAATGGAAACAAATTAGTATAGTTGGCAAATTATGCCAATCAATTAACATGGGCAACACCAATACCTCAACATGTGTAGAAAAGTATGAGAGTTTAGTAGTTTCTGATTCGTTTTAATTTATAAGATATAAATTTATAGTTCATAGAATTGAAGCAAGAATGTAAAGGTGACCAGACAATGACTAAGTATATCAAGAATTCACACGTCTTATATAAACACTCAGTACTTCTAACTTTTCCTAGTTCTCTTTTTATTATAAAAGTTGGTCTTACTAATTTAACGCATTTTGTTTTAAAATTATGATCCTAAAGTTGTCCTTGCATGTCTTCAATGTTTTTCAACTAGTCCTTGCATTTCTGGACTTAGAAAACTGACGTCAATATTTTATGATCACATCTCAGTCTGTCTAACAGGTGCTGTAGCAAGCCTTGTTTTGACAGATTGTTGCCATGCATACTTTGGCTAGCGAGAATATTTGTTCTTAGCATTTCGATTTTGTCCTTGGAAACATTTCACATTCATGCCTATTTATGAATTTCTTGGCATAATTTTTTTTTTCCTTGTAGGGATTTGAGTCTTCTGGTAGTTCTATTATGCGACGTTGCTGGTTTCTTGAATGAACAAAACTACTTGGATCATTATAAACGTGATTTTCCTGGACTTTTGAAAGGCTTTGAGGAGTCTAAGCTCTCATTTTCTCCAAGGACGACTCCAAGTTTATTCAGATGGCTAGAAAATTGTTTGCAGCATGGATGCAATTCTGCTAGTACTAAAGATCTTCCATTTCTGATCTGCAAAGATGGAAATACTGTTGTAAACTGGGCCCGGAAGATTGTTTCATTCTATAGCCTATTGTGTGGAGCAGACCAATCAGAAAAAAGGTTGTCGACTGGAGTTACCTGTAATATTGCATCTGGGTTATTTTATACTCGTGAAGAGCTAACTGTTCTGGCAATGGTTGGTGAAAAATTTGGTTTGCAACAGTTGGACTTGCTGCCAGCTGGCATCTCTCTTCCTCTGCGACATGTAAGTTGACAGCTCAATTTCTTGATTTATGGAAGTGCATTTTTATATTGTGTCACCATATTTTCACCTTATTGTAAATTTATTGGCACTCTGGGGGTTTTGATGCCTTGATGCTAAACCTTAACAAAAATTACCATATATGAAGACTTTAAGATATTAATGAATTTGAATATTTTATCTTGTGCATCTCTCTCTCTCTCTCTCTCCGTGTCTGCAAAGTGTGTGCTCTAAATGAACATAATTATTTTTTTTCCTGGCGGTTCTTTGGATTTTCAGGGGATAAGCCAACAGAAATTTTTTGGTTCCTAAATTATCTTCTGGTGTTCAATTTCATAAATAATCATATGTTATAATGTCAATTCAAGGCATTGGACAGGTGTCGTGAGTCTCCTCCAACAAAATGGCCTGCAGCTGCTTACGTGCTCATTGGCAGGGAAGATTTGGCTTTATTGTGTTCGACAGATCCAAGCAAGATTGTGGAACAGGAACGTCATACGAATTTAAATTTGATCTCTATGTCTACACCTTACATGTTGCATCTGCATCCAGTGACAATACCTTCCTCAGTTTCTGAGACGCTTGAATTGGGGAGTACAAAGCTGAAGGATCTAGACTCTTTCGATGAATCAGTGACTGATGGAATGGAGCATATTTTCAACTCTAGCACACAGTTGCGCTATGGTCGTGATATGCGGCTAAATGAGGTGCATTTCTCACCAATGAACTTATCTATATCAAAAAACCAGCATATAAATTGTTTTCTGCTGAAATTCATTTTGAATCCCAATAAATTATAACTTCCTCAATGTCATCTTCAACTTTACAAGTCTGTATCTGTCACATATTGAAATTGGTATTTAATTTTTGTGGTATGATTTCACAATGCTTAATTTTGGAAGGATGTTCATGATATGTTGCTCTGATATTAATGGTTTGTTGGATATTGTGTTTTCTTTCTTGGCTGTTACCACATCCTTGTGTTAGGGCTTTACGTTCTTGGTTAAGTTCTGAACTGCCACATGCAAGATTTGAACTTTTTGAGCATCCAACAGGACCAGCACACTCCGTAGTCTAGAATTGGGACCCACTCTCACCTAATTTTTATTTATATTTAACAGAAGTTATACTGGTTTGACTATCCATGTCGTTTAGATGAACTGTTCGACGTCCAATTCCTCAGTATGCAGTTTCTAATTTTGTCTGAAAGCATCTTTGTTTCTGAGATAGATCCAAGTTGTCAATATTTGTCATATATGATGTACATATAAACATCTGTAGGCATATCGATTTTAAAGTTCATGCCATTGGCATGCACATTTCCTACAACAATGTTCACAGAGTTCATTGGAGATAATTTTTCTAGCCTTCGATATTTGATTGAATTGTGTACTTTAGCCGTGAGTTTGAGTCAATTTCTTGCAATGTAGTTTTGATGAAATATCGTTGTGTCCACTGTATATAACTGTTAGTTGTCTTTTACACAGGTGAGACGTCTTTTGTGTTCTGCAAAACCTGTAGCAATACAAACTCCTGTTAATCCTATGGCTTCTGATCAGGACCTCCAACAGGTGTCTGCTGTTTTAGTCACAATACAGATCTTTACCTGATTTTCATTTTAAAGGACTTGTACCTGTTTTTCTTTGATTCTGGATCAATAGATTTGCAACTTCTTTGATTCTGATAATCATTTCTGATTCCTCTTTATGTGGGATTAGATCTTATCTATTTTTTCGACCTATAGTTGCTTATTTTGATATTATTTATACAGACTCAGCTCTGGCATCTTGCTCAAAGAACTACTACTCTTCCTTTCGGTCGTGGGGCATTTACACTGGGCACAATATGTACCCTTTTAACTGAGGTGCTTCTTCTTTTTGGTTTTAGTTATTATTACAACTTTTATTAGCTGGTCTTTTTTTTTTTTTTCAAGTTTGAATGGAACTCTCTTTTCTTGCTGTACTTTCATCCTCATTTTGCAGCTTCAGCTAGACATGGTAAGGGATAAAATAATCACACGAATGATTTTTTTTGTTGCAGGCTCTCACTGTTCCAAAACTTGTTTTGGCTGGTCGGTTGCCTGCACAGCAAAATGCAACAGTAATGTCATGTTTCTATGGTTTTTGTTTATGCCATAATAGATAGGCTTCAACAATCATGTGGGAATGTTAACTGTTTTGCAGGTTAATTTAGATGCAAACATTACAAACGTTCAAGATCTCAAGTGTTGGCCTGAATTTCACAACGCAGTTGCTGCGGGCTTAAGATTTGCTCCTCTTCAGGTTTATATTTGATATATATTTTAAAGTAATAGCCAGTGGGCAATTGTGATGGTAGATATTGTTTTCTTCCCCATCTCTCCCTTATCTCGTGTTGGATGAGATTTAGTGCATTCACTTAAAATTGTTCTTATGGGCCACATTCTTCTCACACAGGGAAAAATGTCAAGAACATGGATACTTTATAACAAACCTGAGGAGCCCAATGTTAGTCATGCGGGGCTTCTTCTTGCTTTGGGTTTACATGGACAACTTCATGTTTTGAATATTACTGATGTATACCAGTACTATTCACAGGTTGAACTGCTGATTCATTCCCCCATTTAGTTTCTTTATCTTCAATCTTTTACATCTTATCTATATATAAACATGCATTCATACTTACATATAATCTTTTACGTCTTATATATATATATATACACGAAAATATACACATACATATATACATAATATACACATTGACACCCCCACATATTTGTATAGACACGCGCGCGCACACACACACACACACAAAGAGACGTCTATGTGTACACATGCATACATCTGTTTTTTTGGCACAAATGACCATCTTTTTCACAGAATCGTGAGCATCCTATCATTTAACTGGAAGTTCTGATGAGTTGTCTTTCTGAGAGGTTACAGTGAAACTTTTGCTTTTCCTTTTGCCCTTGTGTTCTTCAGAAATACAATCATGATTTACTCTTTAGAAAAGTGTAATGCATACTTTACGAAGGCAATGACCAAAATGGATTCATGTATTTGATTTGTACTGTGAGATGTTTGCACAATTATGGAGTTAATGATAGCAATTAAGAACTCACATTGGTTTGGTAATCATTATTTGATTATACTACGAATTTGATACCAATGAGATTCTTAGAAGTTATATTATACTGTGAAAGTGGTTTTGTTCCACACTAAATCACTGATTCTTAGTGATGTATGAGCCTTTTCAAAGAACTTTCTAAAAATTGCTGCTGATATGATAACATTAACGCTTCTTGTCACCCACTATATTCTTTGAACTGTATGGCTGATTGCTCCAGACAAGTACTTGGTTTTTTTTCACAACTTCATCTTCCATCCCATTTTCACATTTTTTCTTCATAATATTTCATATTTTTATTTTATCTATATTAAGTAGCATTTTCTAATCCTGATGTATGCTCAGCAGGAACATGAAAGTACTACTGTAGGATTAATGCTGGGCCTTGCAGCATCATACAGGGGAACCATGCAGCCAGCAATTTCAAAGGTAGAAGCACAGAGTTTCTCCCTATCCCCTCCCTTCCTTACTCTATGTCTCACAATTATATTACTGATAATATTCCTAAGCTGAACACAAATTACATCTGTTCATGGCCTACCATACTTGACATAGTTTTTACATGTTTCCACGTGACAAGTTTATTTATTCATACATGGTTATTGGATGAGTGAACTACTCTTGAACAACCTATACTTTCTACTATATTAACAATAATTTAGTTTTTAATGAACAAAGTTTCAATCACTGAATTTGTAAAATTAATCATCAAAAGAATCATGTAATAACTAGAAAAGTGCCCCATTAGGTTTCATTTAATGTCAACCATTGATAACTTTTTAACCTTTCATGGGTAAGGGAAAGAACTAATAAACAAGGAGCAAGAAGTAAAATAGAAGGAAGAAAGCAAATACCAAGCGGTTGGGGAAAATGAAATATGATAATGATGAAACTGGTAAAATGAAATCTTCCTTCAATTCTACCGCGGCAGCCTCAGTCGCCCCATCTACCACCCCATTGTCTCGCAGAAACTCCTTAATCCTACCACATGTAGACTCGCTATGCCATCCTACCTGCAAATGCTTTCCTCTCATAAAGCTTCAACACTTCTTTTCCCATCTCAATCACTTATCTCATTTCCTATTGCCCTACACCATTCCATGAGCCTAATTACACTTTCAACTTAATTTAGTTGTGCTCTTTATCCTTCGTGTTCCCTTCGCCTGGGATGTATTTAATCTCCATTTCCCTATCCCTTGTCCCAATCTCTCTATCATCAGCCATCATGCTTCTCACATCCTCTGCCAACCAAACTTGTTTACAACAATCTTTAGAGTAAGATGGTGAAATAACTTGTTTTATTAATCACAGAGAATGCTGAATATATACAAGTACATGAAGAGAAATCACAGGCTGATTCGCATTCCTTGATTTTAGCCACTAATTTAGGAAACTAATATATCTAACTTATCTAACTAAATCAGAGAAAAATAGGAAACTAATACAGCTAAATATAATTATGTAAATACATGACACGTGAAATCAACTCCAGATTACTCGGATCTGCCATACAGAATTAACTCCTTTAATTCTACACATTTGTAATACCCTGCCTTCCTCCCCTGCTCCTTTTCCTCCCCAACTGACTGTCTTCCCATTTACTCTTAATTTTTATTCCCAATATACCTTAGTCCCTTCTCTTTCCAGTTTAGGCTTGTTTATACATACTAAGGTTTAAATGACACTGCCAATGCCAATGGCGCTAATGGCAGTAATGATGATTGATGATGGATTGCCAGAGAATCATTTTGTGTGCATCAATGTGGCATTGAAATCTGAGTTCAGTGTCAGGGCCTTTTTTGGGAAGCAGATTTGTTGATGATTGTAATATGTAGTTATCTAAAAGGCGGGGCGTAGGTGGGAGGTGTGAAGAAAAAGCCTTGCATATGGGGAAGTTGTGAAAAGCTGATAACCTGAGTGACTATGGGGAAACAGATATGAGTATAAAACTAATGCTGAAATGCTAAGCACGCATCTCAGTGAAAAGTCTAGTCTCCTTGTCTTTTTTCTTTATGACCCTATTCTTCAGTTAATATTTGTAAATATTTATTAATGCTCTTCTGATATCATCGTCCTATGTCAAGAACTAAATTAACACGTGGAATTAGATTTTTGGTGTTATTAATGCTATTTTGATACCTTAAAGTTTTCCTTCACTTGGTCTTATTATGACTTTCCAATTAATGTAAGGCATACCATTTTTATGTGAATAATAAATAGCTAACTGCTTTCTTTTGGTTTGAGCAGTCTCTTTATGTACACCTACCAGCGCGCCATCCATCTTCCTTCCCAGAATTAGAATTGCCAACCCTGATACAGGTATCTTGTTTATTATGTGTGAAAATAAAACTGCATCTGATTTTACTCTAACAGTTATCTTTATTTGTCTTCATTTTTGCAAGTATATCATTTGAATCAACAAAATTCTGTAGTTGTACAAGGAATTCTGTTTCTCATTTAGTTTTACACATTTGATTTTCCTGTTAACACTTCATGTTATTAGATTCTTTGCCGGTTCCTTGTTTATTTGTTTATCCTCTATTATTTTCAAATTCATTTAGTTTCAAATTTATTTAATTACGGATTTCGCTCCATTTTTTATTTTGTGAATTTCCAGTCAGCAGCACTTTTGTCTATCGGACTCCTTTACGAAGGATCAGCACATCCACAGACAATGCAAGTTCTTCTGGTACTTTAAGTGACTATTGATCCTTAAATGTGATTCTTGGGTTGATATTTATTTTTCCCTTATGTTACTTTATATGTTGTTGGAATATTACTTATATTACTTGAGCATGCTTGTGTGCTCATGGGACCGTTGATGTTTTCTATAAATTTCTTTAGAAGAAGAAAAACGAAAACAGTTGCAATAATATAATACTAATCATAGATCATATTTCCTCTTCGTCCAACTGACTGCTTCTATACCCTTTTATTGTCATTTAATTAGCGCATTTGTCTGATAGCTAATTTCCTCCTTTTGTTCCGATGTCCCTATTGATTATGTTTCTTCTGACAATCATGACTTTTCCTCCAAGGCTTTTGATTTTTATTTATTTATTTATTTTTTTTTGGATCTTTCTTCGGCTTACAACTTTATCCTGGGAAGGACCCAGAGAACGTTTTGGAAGCTTTCATCTCCTTGTGAAATTTTGAACGAACCATGTTAGGAGAAGTGAGTGGAGACTGGGCTATAGTGAGGCAATGTTATGTAGCCTCATTAAAAAGCAAGGCTGAGTGAATTTATTCTCTAGTAATTCCTAAGGCCAGATGTTCATTTCTCTGAGTAATGTGGAATCAAATAATCCGTTGGATGTTGTAGAGAAATATAAGATAGAATGGTTGAGATGTTTGAGTGTTCATTTGAACTCGATTTTATGTATCTTCAATTTATTTGATTTATTTTACTGGCTCTTTTGTTGTATAAGGTCAATGTGATGGGTGTATGACACCTATACTTTGGCTCTTTTCTTTATTTATCATTATTTGGCTCCAAGGGTTCAGGGATCAGAGGAGGGCAAATTGAATTGAATACCCATCATTTAGTTTGTTACGTTCGCTTTAAATATTCCAAATTGGCACGTGGTGAAACATTAGAGGCTTATTATCAATATTATTTTGAATATAAGTGAACAGAGCTAGTTACTAAATTTTCTGTTATTTATACATGTCTGGTTCTAGAACATACTCTGTTTTCTCATAAAGAGAACTCCGTAGTCTATATCTTTAATGAGATGCTCTATTGTTGAACTATAAATTCACAATTTCTTTTCCAGAGTGAAATAGGCCGTCGAAGTGGAGGAGATAATGTCCTCGAAAGGGAGGGTTATGCAGTTTCAGCAGGATTTTCACTCGGTCTAGTTGCCTTGGGTATTGTTTTTAAATTGAATCAGTTAATGAAATTACTGTTTTAACACTTACCTCTCCTTCCTTCTTTTGTTGAAGGTCGCGGGGAAAATGCTCTTGGCTCTGAGGACCCCTTAATTGATCGCCTGTTTCAATATATCAGTGGCAAAGAGCTTCATAATGTAGTATCTCCATATCTGAATTAGAAATATTGCTACAATTTTTTATCTAGAATGAACATCTTATATTTCTGTGGCTGACTTTGTCAATCTGCTATTTACCAGGACCGATTACATCTCTTTAAACCATCTGTTGATGAACACAATCGAAGTGCAGGGCAGGTTGTGTAATCTTTATTCCCTACGATATTATGCACAACAATATTTCACTAACAATTAGAATCTTGTGAGGCCGTGCAACTGGCTATTCTTTTCCGGTGTTAGATTATTTTCTCAAATTATGCTGCTTTGTCGTACTAGATAATGGATGGGAGTCTGGTCAATATTGATGTTACTGCCCCTGGGGCAATAATTGCTCTTACTCTAATTTACTTGAAGGTAACTTGCGGTACAATAATTTTGTTTTGATTTATATACCACTTCACCCGATTATGTGCTTCGTTAATTCATACTTTTTTCTTGCCCTGATCCTAATGTCTGTTAACTTTTAACCATAATAGACAGAATCAAAGATGGTTGCATCTCGGCTGCCTATTCCGCAAACACATTTTGAATTACAACATGTGAGGCCTGATTTTGTAATGCTCTGTGTTATTGCTCGGAATTTAATACAATGGAGCAGGTAGCATATTAGACATTCCCTAGAAATTGTCAAATTTATTTTGCTATATTTATGGAAATATATAATACCATGGCATAGAGTCTGTCCGTAAAAAGCAAGTGAATTATTAGTTGATATTTAGAATTGGGATACTTTATTATTTCTTGTATTTATGGGAATTTGTATTTATTTGGCACAGAATTTGTCCATCGGAAGACTGGTTGCAGTCCCAGGTTCCTGAAGTTGTCCAAAATGGCATAGAAGGCCTTGGAAATGAGATGGATGATATCTATGAGATGGACGCTGAAGTATTTGTTCAGGCATATGTTAACATAATAGTTGGAGCATGTATTTCCCTTGGTAAGGCATCCGTTTGGTGGATTATGAAAGTCATAAGATGACAAAAGTTACTTCTACTGTCTCCTTACATATAAATGAATTTCCTTTGATTCTTCTTGGCCTTGTCTGAAATGATGTTCATTTTCCTTCAATAAGACATTTTTTGCATTCAACTTACCCCCACTGTTAAACTTATTATTACACAATGGAAATTTATGGCATCTATTGGATATGTGCCCTTTTGAGTTTGGAGATACTTAAGTCCTACTCGTGGATTTACTGGTAAAGGTTTCCAGATCAAGACATCTTTTGAAGGCAAAGACTCAACAATATTAATTTTTATCATAAAAAGCATTAAAACTGCAGTTTCATTTCTTCTTTTATACCTTCTGTTCTAAAAAAAACTTGCTATTCCCTTTAAATGGTCTTTCCCATCAACCCCAAAACTGAAAAATATTGCTGTCATGAACTGTGTGAGTCAATCTATTGTTAGTTCACTGAATGTATAATTGCATGGATAACCTATTTGTATTAGGAAAACACAGGCTGGAATGGGTTCTGGTTAAGCTGGGTAGAAATTTGTACAAAATTAATGATAGAATGCAATTAAGAGCACTTTGATACCTGATTAAAGCTTAGGAGTTAGGACATATCTTATTACTCGCAACCTCATATTAAATCATTCTAAAGTAAATATTATTCTCGGTGGGTTGATAATTAGATGTTTTCCATGGAATATATCTACTGCAAGCTTGAACTTCTGATTTCTTGTCTGTATACTACCGATGCATGTGGTGTAATAAACTCAAGGAAATTGATTGATACGGGATTGAAGGGTGATACTGCTATTCTAGCAGTTGGATTGACATCATAGAATCAGTAAAAACTATCTTGGGTTTGTAATTGTAATGTGATGAATACCAGTGAACATGAAGAAAACACCGAGATAATAGTTAACTACAAATAAGGGTTTGACTGACAGCTATATCTAGACGTGAATGGAGATTAGAAACATACTGAACTAAGAAAAAGTTCTCTTCCTCTATAATATTCATAGTTTTTATCAAGCAAAAAAATCCACTGAAAGAAAAGGGTACACAAGATGTATATCCCACCTTCTACAATGGACATTCCTCTCTGAGCTCACATAAAAAAAAAAAAAAAAAGTATTTCCAAGTCTCCACAAATGATTTTCAAATTTTCTGAAGCTCCCTTCCCGCGCTCCTTACATAACTCTCACTGGCAATCCTCCAAACCTGTCATTCTGAATCTAGCCCAGGAGTTATCCAGCACAAAAGAAAGCTCCTTAACAGTAGCTGTGTTATTCTATGTATCCTAACAATTTAATAAACTTGCTCCGTGCACAGAAAAAACCAACTCAAGTAGACCTTCCTGTGCCTCTTAAGATGATATCCTGTTAAAATGGCTTCTTCTCAAGTAGCTGTCTGCAAAAGGAATGTCACACTTTTTCAATATTTGCTCTCCCAAATCACCTTGAATCCTTGATAGCTTCCATGGAAAAGTACTGGCTTTAACAGACACATCAACCGTAAAAATGACTGGAAAAGTTTCCATTTGTAGCACTGCCCTAAATTTTTTCATAGGAAGATCAGTACTTGCAATTTAGATCAAAAGGAATGTCAGCATCTCTTTCTCCTTCATGGTGTATGTTGTAGAAAAGATGTGGAATGTGTAGATCATTTGTTTTTACATGGTGATGTTGCAAGTTTCTTTTGGGGACGGGTTATTTCAAAAGCCGATTTAGATTGGGTGTGTCCCAAAAGATGAAATAATTCATTTGTTGAGATGGCCATTGGTTTTCATTTGAGAAAGAAGCTTGTTGTTATGTAGAAAGAAGCTCGTCATTTCATTTGAGAAAGAAGCTCGTTGTTATGTAGGAAATTTATAATTTGTTCTTTTGATTAATAAAAAATCTGATCAAAAAGGCTCCCAAAGAGTACCTAAATCATAATTGATTGTTAGATTGATTGAAAGACAGTAAAAGTTGAAATCCGTAACTCGATCATTAATTTAAATGCACCAAGGGTCATGGATAGTTTTACAAGTCTATTGAGCGTTATCGGATGAGTCTCTCTGCTATAATATTGACTTATTGAGGCGTGCATGTTTTCAGGGTTGAGGTTTGCTGGTACAAGAGATGAAAATGCACAAGAGTTGCTGTATAAATATGCTGTGTACTTCCTCAATGAGGTCTGTCCTTCTCAATGATGCATTGGATTTCACATATCACCTATAACAAGTTGACTACAATACCTGCAGATAAAGCCTGTTTGTATTTCTAGTGGACATAGTTTGCCCAAAGGATTGTCTAATTATGTTGATCGTGGAACATTTGAAACCTGCCTTCATCTCATTGTTCTTTCCCTATGTGTGGTCAGTACATTCTTAGAACAGTATCACTTCTGTTTTCTTTGACTCATGAACAAGCCAATATGTGACATTCGTATCCTGTGGTAGCAGGTAATGGCTGGATCTGGGCATCTACAAACATTCAGATTGCTGAAGTTTCTTCGCACTCGAAACTCAGCTGATGGACATGCTAATTTTGGTACTCAAATGGCAGTAAGTTTTTTCTTTTTTTGGTTACCTCAAAAAAGATCTCTACTCGCCTGTTGCTGGTGGATTTTTTTTTTTCTTTTTTTTCTTTTTTTTTTTTTTTTTTGTGTGGAACCAAAACCAGTTATTTTACTTACATCATTTTGTGGCAATCAAGAACCTGGGAACCTAGAGAAAGTTTGGATAGCAGTATTTACAGAAGTCAACAGATACCAATTGGCTATTATTGAAAACCACAAAATCTCTCTTAGTGATGAAGGGGGAAAGGCATTTGTTCATTGATATGACATGTAATTTAAATGCATATACCATCCAAATATGTGGAAAGTACGTTTTTATTTATTTATGACTTCTAGAAGTATAGTTTGCAATGTTGTACGGTGACATTTGGCAGTTTTCTCGAGTCATGCAAGTGTGTTGATACTTATCAATAAACCGGTATTGTAAAAAGGGAATTGGCTGCACTGCCTTTACTCACATCTATAATCATCACTGGCCAAAATTGGATTCCAGTGCTTCAAATGCATTTCAGTAGTTTATTTACCTACCAAGAGAGGTAGTTCCCAATCATAGTTTATTTGTTTTTTGGCTGCACTGCCTTTACTCACATTTATAATTGTCTGTAGTTAATTTATAAAGTTGCATTAGCATAACGATAGATTATGCTACTCTTAAAATGGATGAATCAATAGTAGAAATTCCACTTTGTTTACAATCAATGCGAAGTGCTATTTTGATCTATTTCAAATAACTAAAAACCCTGTAAAGGAGAGTTATGATTATGCTAATGTTATTTTGTTTATGCAAAAAGCAAGAAGTCTAAGATAACTGTTGCTTCTATCCATCTTCTTAAATCATAGTTTTGTTAAAAAGGTTGAGTTATAGATACATAGTTTGGTCTATATATTCCTTAAAACTTTCTTGTATGATTCAACATTAAAGGAAAAGAAGATGAGAAAATGTGGAAACTGAAACCACAACGTAATCGTTAAAAGAAAAAAATTCAGCACTATTTTACTTTTTTTTTTTTTTTTTTTATATATTATAAATTGGGATGGGATCACATACATACTGCAGCCTTTCAAAATCTAACCTAGTTCACAATTGATATGTCTCAAATATAGATAAGCTTGATTGTTAGCATAAATTAATGCTTGGCTTTAATGCTTGGCTATAAATCATGAATAAGCTTGCATTATGTAGTTTACACCATTCAATGCTGAAAGTCAAACTAATTTAATAGATGATGTTAGACACGCTTGTACCTATTTGACAATTTTTGAAGTTATAAGGATGCATACCTTATGGAGTTTATACTATTTATTATATTTTTTATCTGATCAGTATGTGAAACTTGGCATTATTGTTCTTCAATATTTGAATTTAATGCAGGTAAGTTTAGCCATTGGTTTCTTGTTTCTTGGGGGTGGAATGTGGACTTTTTCAACCGGTAACAGTTCTGTCGCTGCTTTGTTGATAACACTTTACCCACGCTTGCCAACTGGACCAAATGACAATCGATGCCACCTTCAGGTGATACTTATGCAGAAGTGATATACATGATTTATTTTGGTAATGTTTGGGACAAAAACCGTTTTAAGAAACTATAACTACGTAGTCCAGGATTTGCATAACTTGACAAATCCGAAGGTAGCATTTGGTTATTCTTCAGGCCTTTGCAGTTGAAAACATTTGATGCAGGATACATGCAACTACATGAGATAGAAAGATAATTTGCCTCTCCTTTACCATTTCTTGTCTGCTAGGTCCCACGGCTATTTACAGTTCCCAAAATCTGAGACAATCATTTGCAAAATATAATTAGGTGGTTTGTGACAATTATAATTGATCTAATCATTGTTCTCATCAACTAGGTTATGGAAAGCAGACTTGATAGACAGACAATTTTTGAACTATTGCATTGGAAAAACTCTCTCTGCTTTTCTTTGGGCTTGGAAACCATGGATGTATTGGAAACTGTTTATTTGATCAAATTTTAGCAATTAATAGTCTCCTATTTCTTATTCATTCTTGTGATAGCCATTGAATCTCTAATGACAGGCATTCAGGCATTTGTATGTTCTTGCAACAGAAGCACGTTGGATTCAGACAGTTGATGTAGATACAGGTTTACCTGTTTATGTTCCTCTTGAAGTTACCATTCAAGAAACTGAACATTATGCTGAGACGAGTTATTGTGAGGTCACCCCTTGCAGTCTCCCAGAACGTGCGATTGTAAGTTGGTCTTATTTTCACATAAATAAACTCTATTTTACTATTTATTAGGATCCAATAGGCTATACAGTAGGGGCTCATTCCCTCCACTTGATCTCCCCTGAACATATTACTACTTGTGAGCAGTAAGGTACCTCAAAAACTAGGTCAACCCTCTTTGTGAAAGCATAATATTTGATGCTTACAACTCAAGGTGACGCTGGTTTTAGTTCTTACATTATGCCTCTCATGGGTTGACATACATAACATAAATTTATTTAATTAGGTGTATCATACAAGCTACATGTTTAAGTAGTCTGAAGCTATCAAGAAATTTTGTTAGTACAAGCTTAACTCGAGCAGCTCTTATTGCATTCTTTCATTTTATTGAGAATACACTAATTTATATGTAAATTAAGAAGTACCGATACTTGGAAACTCATTATGTACCTTTATTCGATATATACCGGATACGAGTTTTTTTAATTATTTTATATTTTTTAAAATTTCGATATGTATCGGATATGTATTTTTTAATTATTTTATATTTTTGATATGTGTCCGATACATTAGGACATGTGAAGAAGAATGTTATTGATTTTAAACTCTTATAAAACTTATTGTTATTGACTATAGATTGAACATTTTTTTGCTTTATTGAATATTAATAATACTTTTTAGAAGTACACAATTATAGTTTTAAATTAATTAACAACCAGACTTTTATTTATTGAAAATATACTATTATTTAATCTTTTAATATATGTGAAACTGTTTTAATAATTGACAAATACATTTTTATTATTGAAAATAGATAGTAACTGGTAGTAAATAATTGGAGACCCTTTTGTGCACTCCATTAGAATAAATAACTCCATAAGGAACTGAAGAATTGATTTGCATTCATAGAAATTTGCATATTTTATCAAGAAAATTAGACCTCTATTCAAAAAGAGAATCCAAAATATAAGACATTGTCAGAGGCTCATTTGATACTCTTGAAATTGTTGGACTTCTTGATGTTGCTAATCTATCATTAGATGAGCTAGAGTTGGAGTGTTATTTTTGATGATAGATTATGAGGAAGCTGATGTTGAAGAAAACGAAGTTAGGATAATTAAGGATTAAGATAAAATATTTTAGAATTTTATTAAATTTTTATTATTATGCTTATGTTTTAATTTTAAATTTTTTTTTATATTAATGAAATTATGTTAAATTTTATAACATGTATCCACGTATCCTAACTTTTTTTAAAAAGTGTCGACGTCCCTTATCTTATTGTATTCGAATTATGTATTCGTATTGGTGCTTCTTAGTATGCAAATCATCCCCACAAATGCAATTATCCCTCTATTTCTTTCTACCCAGTGATCATATCGTAATGCTAATTATTTCATTATGTTCTTTAGTTGAAGGCAGTTCGTGTTTGTGGTCCTCGATACTGGCCTCAAAATATTGAGCTTTTCCCTGAGGGTAACTGATATTGGTTTCTTATGTTTATGATCAGAATTTTATTAAGTTGTATTTTGCCTGAAGAATTGTAGTTCTTGAACAGAAAAACCTTGGTGGAGTTCTGCAGACAAGAATCATCCTTTCAATTCTGGTGTTCTCTATGTCAAGAGAAAAGTTGGATCTTCTTCTTATGTTGATGACCCCATAGGATGCCAATCACTACTCTCAAGAGCAATACACAAGGTTGGTCTTCCTGTTAACTCTATGCTGTGCCTTCCACACTTCTTCTAGATTTTAGGGTCTTATGAAATGTCATCTGTGCAGATGAGTGGTTTGACGCGACTACAGTCCCACACACCCAGTACCCAGTGTATTGGTACAGTTACAGTTGATCAATTGGTCAGTACTTTCTCGTCAGACCCGAGCTTAATTGCCTTCGCTCAACTCTTTTGTAACCCATCCTCAAATAGCATGTAAGTTGCTTCTATTAATTGCCGTACTACTACTAATATGACAGATCCCTATTAATTTTTTGAACTATCTTTCCTGATTAATTGTCAATTAATTTTCCGGGCTGTGCCTAAGAACAAAGGAGTATCCAGTTTCAAATAAGCACATGAATGTTGTGTACTTCTCTGTGTGTTTGTACACATGTATTCTCAAATATCTCTACAAGAACTTTTCATCAAGCGAAACAAGTTGAAAGGGAAATGACCAATTGACAAATTTTTCCTTTTCTAACATATTATCACATTTTCGCTGGAAGTGTGTTTATAGGGTTGTGCATTTCATTTATTTGTTTGACTTGATTTTAATATCCTTGGACAAGTCTTTAATACCTTCAAACCACCGAGAAACATCTTATGATGCATTGACAATGACTCCACTGAATGAACTTTTAATGTGGAATATTATCTCTAGATTGGTACCCCGTGATTTTCCCCAGATCTTTGCATCTCCATCACCTCATGGTGGTTCTGAATTCTGAATAATGCTGTGCAGTAATGTTCAGTACAAACATTGATATTTGTACAAGAAATAAGTGCAGGTTTTAGTAATTTATTGAGAACTTTGTTGCAGATCCGACTTTGACTTTCAGGAGTTTTGCCTGCAAGTATTGTTTGAGTGTGTGAGCAAAGACAGGCCAGCACTGTTACAGGTGATACATCTGTGTTCACCAATTTGATTTTTGATGAGATTGATTGCGACTGCTAGCTGAGAAATGAGGGTCGAGTAGTTTACCCTCCAATTTTGTTATATTTTACCATTGGAACATGTGAGATTTTTCTCACTGGTATAATTTTTGCTAACAAAATAATCAATGCAGATATTGGTCCCTACTGTATTCAGTAAATCTTTCCTCTGAGTGACTTAATTTGATAAATAAGTACTGCATGACCATTTTACTTTGTCCCTATAGTATGAGAAGTACATTTTAAAAAAATTTAATTAGATTAAAATATTGAAACTTCAAAATCTTGTTTACTAGCTAAGAAATTCCTAGTAGAACATAGATTTTATGTTCTTAACTTCAAAATGGGGTATTACAAATTAATTATTTGGCCATTCCATGATAAAATTCCGTGGTTGTCACTACTGCAGTTCTTAAATGCAGACTTCTTGTTATTCTAAATATGCAGGTTTATTTGTCATTATACACAACAATTGGGTGTATGGTTGATTTGGTTACCGGTACATATAATTCCGGTGATTCACTTTTTCTCTCAAGTTTGAAGGTACGAGATTATTATTGTATTACATTTAAGTTTGCAACTGTTATTTGTGGGCCTTTATGCGGTATTGCATGGTGATACAATGAAATTTCTTAAGGATCCTTCTCTTCACTTCACCCATGATCTTGTTCCTTACCCATCCTCACCTCCCCCACCAGCTCTCCTTGCACCCCTACATCCCTTCCTCCACCACCGAACCTGTTCTTCCTCAACCCCACTATGTGCGATCCTAGCCGCCCGCTCGTCCTTCCCTTCCTCCCTCCTAATAGAGTTTTCTTGAAGTAATGTGATGCATGGATTTGTTTTCTGCATCATAAAACGGAATGATGCTTTTCGTAATTGCCCTGTGAATTTTAAAACATAAACTTGCTTCAGGGATGGATTCATTGAGGATTGCCATCATATGTGCTTGCTGGATATTATTTAATTTTTTTTGCCTGCTTTGTTGGGCCTGTTGGCAGCTTTAACTGAAGTAACATGCAGCAGAACAAGTGCATATATTGTGTTTTTCAAGCAACTACTTATTTCTTTATTTTCTCCAGTGGATGATTCCTCATATAGCCCTTTCAGTTAGGTTCAAAAATCATCACAAAACGAGTGTACATCAATTTGGAAAGTTTCTTATCCGGAAATAAGAAAATGGAAAATCAATCTTCCCAAATTTCTGCATATTTTGGGTTGACAATTTTATCAGATGTTATAATTGTTATTACTCCCTCTCTCAAATATAAAATGTCCATGCTATTTATAAATGCCTCAAAAAGAATGGTCACTTGCCCAAAACAATTTTTTATTTTATTTTTTTAGATTTCTGAAAATTACCTTCTTTTTAATTGTTCATGGACTTTTCTTTATTGAAGTGGCCATCATTTTCTTGCCTTACATAATTCACGTCCACCATTTACGTGGCCTGGTTCTGGATGTTCATGAAAAATTTCTCACTTTTAACCCTTCCCGAAAACTTGTGCCCTATTTCTGACCATTTGACTAGAGTTGGTTGTTTTGTTTCTTATTGAAGGACCTCTGCTTGTAATGAAGTTTTAATTTCTTTGGAAGGATCTCTCATTCTTAAATATACGTATAGGTAATTTCTGATGTGAACATAATGTATATGAGATGCACTGAAAAACAAGTCTGGCTACTGCTGAATCGTTAGACTCATGAATCATAGCACGCATTACCTTGTAATGGCTGAAGGATGAACTGTTTGAATTGGAAGTCTTCACTTTACAAAGACATGGCTACTTAATTTGCCTGTGTTTGTCGTAGTTATTGTGGGGAAGGACTTTGGAAAGAGCTCGTTTGGCTGGCTTAAAATATTTAGTTATCTGTAATTTAAATTTTTCTTTTTTGCACAGATTGCAATAGCCTACAATGAAGCTCTGTTAAGTGGAAAATTAACCTCTTCTGGAGGGGAAATAGTGCAATCCGCTTTTCTTGGGGTGCTTAGGAAGCGAGTTGAAGAGATTTTGAACTTTTCTTTGGACTTGAGAACTGATTTCTCGACTTATATAAATTCAGGGAGATGGCCGACTGAAGATTCCCAGGGAAAGATGCCTGGGATGATTCTTTCTTGGTATCTCCAATGGTACGGCGTGCCCTCTGCACTTGACATTAAAAGAGCTGCCGATAAGATCAAGCGCTTTAAGATACGCTCATCAGTTCCCTTGTTGCGGCTTGTGTTCCCTACAACTCATATCACTACCATTGACCGGATCAACAATGTCTTGTTTTCTGAAGAAGATTGAAGCCACCTTATTGCTGCTTGAGAAATTTTCAGCTGTTCGTCCCTGTTATATTATTAGTTTTTATGCAGTGATATGCCAAAATTGGCTTTGTCGTAGTACCATTGACCGGATCAACAATGTCTTGTTTTCTGAAGAAGATTGAAGCCACCTTATTGCTGCTTGAGAAATTTTCAGCTGTTCGTCCCTGTTATATTATTAGTTTTTATGCAGTGATATGCCAAAATTGGCTTTGTCGTAGCAAGAATAGTTGAGTATTTTGCTTCTTCACACCAATATGGCCATATTCAATGCACTGCTGTGGTCTCGTTGGAAGGCCATTTATATGCACCTTTTAAGTTTAAGCTATAGAATGCAATCTGTGATTTGTTTTTCTGTACATTAGTGTATATTCAGGTACCATTTATCGTAATGTAACAAAAGGTGTATTATTTCAGTTGTGATTTAAGGTTCCTGTAAAAGGTCATCTGCGACTGAATGGTTATAGCATAAAGCAATTGAATCTCTGTTGTGTCTAGCTGTTGTCCAGGTGAAGCTTATTGATGGTTGCCTATTCAGTATTTGAGGATGGGACATACACTTTGTAAGTGCTTATTTTTCTATAATTGCATTTGCAGGAAAAAAGTCCCTCTGGATCTCTGTTATTATTAGTCCTTTGCAGTTAGCACTTTCATGTTTGCTTAATTTGCTGTCCCATGAGACTAGACACGTAGTTAATGTCAATTCAAATGGACAAAAATCTTTTAAAGGTGCCTTTTGTACACAGTATAGGATTCGGGCGGATAGGATTTAAGGTTGGTTGTTATTATACTATGTTTGGTATAACATCGCATTAAAATATGTATACATATTTAAAAGTAAAAAATGTGCAAAAATACTTTTGGCTGAACTTAAAATGGCAAAATCTAGAGCAATTTTTTTTTTTCCTTTTTAACAATACATTTGGACTAAATACTTTTTAGAGTAATTGTATGTTTTGTAACTTCTTGTCTACAGATAAGTTTGTACAATTTTTATGTGAAAAAATTAGGGAAATGTTATTTGCACATTGGGATTGACGCGTTGCTATACACGCTCCTCACAAGGGGGTGCTCATGACCAATAAAAAAAGTCGTGGGCCACCCTCCTGTGAGGGGGTTTGTATATCTCCGTATACAAGTAGCATAGTCCGAAAAAGTATTATTGTGAAAGTAAGCTAAGAATCTAATGTATTTTTAGGTAAAATTTTATCTAAAAATATGCTTATATAATTTATTTTTATATTAGTTTTAAGTATACAAAAAAATGATTTTTTTAAAGTAGTCTAAAGAGTAAAGTTTCTTTTTAACATAATTGTTTACAAGCATGTTGGATTACTTTTCTTGTATTTGTAAGTAAAAATGTAGCCTTTAGTACTAAAATCATACACATTTGTTTTGTTGTAGCTTTTACGACAATCAACTTTAGAAGTGTTGGAGAAAGAATTAAGAATTTCTTAAGCAATTTTTTCCTTTTAACAACACATTTGGATTAAATACTTAAAAAAGAGTAACTTGCTTATATGTTTTTTAACTTTTTGTCTACAGATAAGTTCGTATAAATTTTACTTGATAAATTATTACTGTAAAAGTAAGCTAAAAAACTAATGTATTTTCAAGTAAATTCTTACCTAAAAATATGTTTAGATAATTTTTTTTTATATTAGTTTTAAGTAAAAAAATGATTTTTTTTTTTAAAAGGTGTGTGGAGTAAAGTTTCTTTTAAGTAACATTATTGTTTACAAGCATGATAGATTACTTTCCTTGTATTCGTAAGTAAAAAAGTAGCCTTGAGTACTAAAATCAAACAAATTTGTTTTGTTGTAGCTTTTAACTTTAAGACAATCAATTTGAAGTGTTGAAGAAAGAATTAATCATCAAAAATTTATTTACCAGTGTTCGATAAATTTTTGCTTCAAACTTAACATTTGAGCATTTGGTAAACATAAACCGTTTTACACTACTCATACTAAAATGGACATTAATTATAATTATTTCCTAATGTACAATTACCATTGGTCTTATTGTAAAATTTATTCTTAATTTTATAAAATGCAATATTATTAAATATTAATCTGAATGAAAAAAATTAATATTTTTCTAAACTCGGAATTTATTAAATTAGAAAATAAAAGCGAAAAAACATGGAGAATACTAAAGATCTAGGTTAGAAAAGATATTGCATTTATGCATGATAGTTGAAAATTTTAAAATGGGTAATTGGAAAAGTTATAAACAGAATCTCAAAAGTGACCATTTTACTATTTCTTAAAATATGTTGTCAGACGATACATATTTTTCCATAATCAAAATTTTATTTATATTTATCAAACATTTAAAATAGTAAATAGTTTTAGAATAAGAATTTGAGACTCAAATCAATTCCAAACGATATCTCACCCCCCCTGTTGGGAATTGAGACCGATTCCCTCTATGATCTTTGTACAGAGAAAAATGAAAAAATTTAAAAATATGAAGAAATATTAGGGACTGTCAAAGCTTTCCACTGAATATTTTGTACAGTCCATTCTTTTCATCTTGAAAAATATTTGTTAATTGAGTTTATTTCATCACAATTTAGTGTAAATGCATTTGGATCATAAATAGAATGACGAGGAGTAAAAAGGAACAAATTACGGAAGATATGGACTAATTTCTAAGAATTGAAAGATGAAGGGCTCACGATGAAAATAAAAAACGATTGGAGCTGAACAAAAAGGACATCCAAAGACCAACTTGCATTAGGAGGCAAAGTATGCGATCGCGAGAGGATGAAATAAAAACATGTTTCGACATTGAACTTTGTGATTGCATGGCTGGACGAGGCAGGTCAAGAATGAATTCCCTAATCCAAGACTTTTATATGGAATGTGGATGTGACACGAATTTTGATCTAATCTTGGAATCATAAATATAGATTTTCATATGACATTCAAGGAAGAAGAAGCTTTAATACAAAAACACATAACCATACACAAGATTCAATCACTTTTACTTGGATTTTGGGAGTTGGAAGGCGAAGGAGACCCATTCTAATGGGAAGGACTGTAAGAATCAATGATTTAGGCTGAAGAATTGTTGCTGGAATTCGTGTGCAAGGATAAATATACAATAATTTAGTTCTTTTGTGACGTCTTCCTATTGTTCATTGTATTCATCCGCAACGATGAGCAGTTGAAGTTTACATGCTAAGATGAACAATGTAGCTTAGGTTGTTTTTGTTAAAGCACTTCATATGTTTTCATGTTAATACATTTGTAGTGTTAATTGCTTATTGTGTGCTTATTGAATTCAATTGCTTGATCACCAATTTAATTATTTAGGGTTTGTATTGAGACCAAGAGGTAATATATATGTCTAACTCATGCAATAGGGAACACATGTCTTGATAAGAGAGCAAGAGATACTTTTATAGGTTATGCAACATTTAAATTGAATTTATGTGCTTTAATGCACTTATGTGTGTCAAAACTTACATAGAGATATAGTTAGTTTATCCATTTAAATTTTTGCTACAGAAAAATCACTAGTTAATTCAGATAATTCGATTGTTAATAGACATAGGCAGGGCTGTTTTATATATGTGAAACGAAATTAGGCATAAATTTACCTAAATGAAATCATAATTCCTAACAAGTTTATCCTAATACATCTTTCGTGAAGTTTTCAATTGTTGATTGTTGTCATGCCAAGGGTCATTGAAGAACTAACCTGAAAGATCTCCTTATTTCTTCACCGTGGATTATCGCATCATTTTCTTGAAGGAGTTGGACTTTTTACAGGCCAACCCTTTTATTATGTGCCGCTTTCCCTAAAAGCTTCCTTCGCAACTCCTGGGATTGATAGAATTGAAAAGAATCAAATCTTCTATTAAAATCAGAATCATAAACATGTAAATCATCCATGTTGAAATCAATGAGAACAACAATGTAAAAGCGGAAGCATACCTTGATTTACGTGTCTGATTGCTTGAACGGGTTATGATCTACCAATTGATACGTAGTCTCCTTCTGAATTTCTTTCTGTTGATGGGGATGCAGAGAAATGAAAATCATGTTCAATTTTGGGGACCACGACCCCTTGATAAATAATAATAATAATAACTGAATATGCAGTTATTATCTTTCAATTGTTTTAAATTAGCCCCTCATCAATTTAAAACAATTATTCCGGTCTCTACACTATATTTCCATGAAACATTATACCCATGAGTCAAAATTAACTTTAACGGATCACTTTAATTGACTAATTTTTAAACAATAGCACCACACATTTTAATGTATTACATGTGTGGCCCCATATATATTGGAATTCTTCAATAATCTCCTACTGGGCCATACATGTAATCTTACAAATGTGCACAACCTTATGAGCTCAAAATTTTGCTATCATTATTATGGGTATTACCAAACAATCTCGTCCATCAGTCATATTGATATAGGATCAAAGCGATTTTCGTCATATTTAGCGTGACTAAATCCATCAATGGTCACATACAC
>CAIGRB010020864.1:63965-91092 GCA_903798255.1 Fraxinus quadrangulata
CCATTCCGATCTCTACACTATATTTCCATGAAACATAATACCCATTAGTCAAAATTAACTTTAACAGATCACTTTAATTGACTAATCTTTAAACAATAGCACCACACATTTTAATGTATTACATGTGTGGCCCCATATATGTTGAAATTTTTCAACAATCTCCTACTGGGCCATACATGTAATCTTACAAATGTGCACAACCTTATGAGCTCAAAATTTTGTTATCATTATCATGGGTATTTCCAAATAATCTCGTCCATCAGTCATATTGATATATGATCAAAGTGATATTCGTCACATTTAGCGTGACTAAATCTATCAATGGTCACGTACAACCATACAACCAAATGACATAGATCAATCATGGGGGTGCAGCATGAAAATTACATCTTTTAGAGCTTAAAGTTGATAGGTCTGGGAAGGATTTTGAGAGTTTATTTGTGAGAGGGAGACCTATGTCTAGGCAAGTCAATGGTCAAAGTCATCAGGAGAATAATAATAATAATTCTAAGAAGTAGGGGAAAGAGAGATTTAGATCAAAGTCTAAGAGTGGAAATAGGAAGTGCTATGGGTGTGAAAACACATGACATTTTATAAAAGATCGTTATAAGAAGAAGAATGGACGGATAGATGAGAGTAGATGATGTGAATGTAGTTGAACCCATAGTCGAGAGAACTGTTGATGTGTATGTGGTGACAGAACACATTTCTGATTTGAATGCTGCAAATTATGTAGATAACAGTGATCAGAATAGTGAATGGATTCTGAATTCAGGGTGTACTTTCCATATGACCTCTAGAAGACCTTGGTTGGAAAACTTTAAGGATCTTGATGGTGGAGAGGTGGTTATGGGTAACAATGTAGCCTGTAGTATTAAAGAAATTGGTAGTGTGACTTTGAAATTTAAAAATGAATATCTTTACTTTATAAAGAGTAAGGTATGTTCCTAATTTGAATATGAACTTGATTTCTATGGGTAATCTAGATGAGGATTCGAGATGGTTCTTTGAAAGTAATTAAGGGTTCTTTAATTATTTTCAAAGGTACAAAAAGGAATGGTACATATGTCACTAGAGCCAATATAGTTCAGAGTCACATTGCTGAGTTTTCTAGTGTTGAGATTGATGCTACCTTGAAATGGTATAATAGGCTTGCACATGTGAGTGAAAATGGCCTGCATATTTTGAATAAGAAATGAGCATTTGGTAATGATGTGATTTTTAAGGCTCCATTATGTGAGTATTGTAACTTAGGAAAAAAACATAGGCTTCATTTTAATACTGGACAATATAAGACTGCATCTATCCTTGAGTATATTCATTCTGACCTGTGAGGCCCATCATCTACTACCACTCAAGGTGGTAATAAATATTTTTTATCACTCATTGATATTTTTCAAGAAAAGTTTAGATTTATCTTTTGAAACAAAAATCAGATACTTTTGAAAAGTTTAAAAATTGAAAAATTTTAATTGAAAATTAAATGGATAAAAAAAAATCAAAGTTTTAAGAACAGACAATAGTCTGAAATTTTGTAATTCTGAATTTGATCAACTTTGTAAAGATGATGGGATCCTCAGGTATAAAACTATTCCTTATACTCCTCAACAAAATGGAGTTGCTGAAATAATGAATAAGACTATCTTGGATAAGGTTAGATGCATGATGATTAGTTCTGAGATTCCTAAAGTTCTTTGGAGTGAGACTGTTATGACAGCAGTATATATAGTGAATAAGATTCCTTCCAGTGCTTTAGATGGTAAGACACCTGAGGATGTATGGTCAGGGAAATTATCTTATTATATTATTTTGAGAATTTTTTTTTGGTGTGCTGCATATTCTCATCAAATTCTAGGCGAATTGGAACCTAGATATCAGAAATGTGTTTTCAAGGGGGTATCCTAAAGGAGTTAAATGATACAGACTTTGGGTTAGAGATGAGAAATATTTTAAAATGATAATCAGTAGGAATGTGATTTTTAATGAAGCTGATATGCTTTCTTTGAGTAGGAAAGTTTCTAGTGATATTTTTGAGAGTGAAAAGAATGAGGAGACTAGGATGTAGGTGAAATTAGGTCACGAACTGCAATAGCTAATGTTGATGATGCCTTTTGAGAGGAATCTACAAACCCCAAATCTGGAAAATCAAAAGAATAAAAAAAAACAAGAAATTTTGGGATTTGGAAATCAAAAGGAAAGGATAAAAGAACCAAAAAGCAAGAAATTATGGGTTTTGATTTCCCAGATTTGGGGGTGGCAGTGAGGGTGGGTATGTGTAGAGTGGATGGAGAAAAAGAAGGTGGAAATGAGTTTTTAATTTTAATTATTTGATTTTGGTTATTTTATTATAAAAATATGTAAAATTATCATTTTAACCTTTTAAAAATAATTAAAATTATTGTCAAGATCAATTATTTAGTTAACTAATGGTCAAACTAACAGAAATTATCCATTTGGACTGCAGCTGCCACATTTTGAAAAGTTTGGTATCTTGGGTGACACAAATGAAAAGTTTAGATAAAATTTGTTATTAAATGAAAGGTTCGGTACCGCAACCGCAATTATCCCAAATTTAAATAAAAAAATTAAGGCATTGATTCAGCCGTGCATGAAGTTTGTTTTGCAGTTTTGAAAAAATGCAGAATATATATATGTATATTTTTCAGTGAGTTGAAACTCATTTCTCAAACAATAAAAATATTTTTTATTTATTTAATTATTAAAACTCACTTATTAATATATAAAATTATATTTCGAGTAAATTAAATTATGCAAAAAATTCACGATAAATCAAGAATAAATATTTGAGGGTTGTTTTACTTGGTGGGGGTTTCAAGAAGATCTTGTACACTGATTATCATTTTCATATTTTGAAAAATACTTTAAAAGTATTATCAATTCATTTTATATTGAGTTAATTAAGTCGGAAAGTTTTAACTTATGTCAATATTTTTAATTTTATTATAAATACTACCATTTATTTGTTCTTGATTGGTGTACATCTTAATGTGGTTATGTGATCCATTTCAACTTATTTATATTTTCGTGATTAATCAAATTTGGCTAAATTCATGCACGTTTTTAGCAATCTAAAAGGGAAAGCTAAAAAGCCATAGGTTAGTGAATGTGTTCAAAAACCACGGGCTTGTCGAAATTAAGAAATGAGTTTGAAACATAACTTGATACAACACATTAAAGATTGTCGCTCATGAGCAGCAAGTTCAAACGTTTCTCATCCCAATAGTTGAGTACTTTAAAAGTCAATGTGACTTATGAATTGGAGTTTCAATTGTTTTGGTAACACTGCCAGCTATGTTGAGACTGAGATTCTATTACTTGCTATTGCTAAGTCTTGTGGACATACTTATCTGGCAATGCTCTAGTTCTTATAAGACTTTTAACCTTAAGTATTAAAAGAGCTTAAACTACGTCGGACAAGATAAGGTGACTGAACAAGGGACCTAGAAGAACATATTCGAAAGTAAAAAATTGAAAGTGGTTTGGTAGAGGAAATATATTACAAAAGGTTCAAGTGCTTCAACTTTAATCATTGAATCACTTAACTCGGAAGTGCTTAAGCTAAAAATATTGCTCTTGAAAATATTTCTTTGAGTGTTGTGTACATGTCAAACAATACTTATTAGATCTTCTTCTATTTGGATAGTAGATTCAAGAGTAAGAAACCACTTTAATTATTTAACCTATCAAATAATATCTAGGATAGTAGGTAAATAAATCTGTATTAGTTGCATTATGAAAAGTGAGAATTGCATCCCATTTTGGTGTTAGGCCCCTAAATTCCACAGTCATAGAATTCTGTTGAAGCTCATACCATCCAGTCAGTTAAGATTGACTGTTTGCGTTGACAACATCCTATTTTACACATTTTTTGCATATTTAAAAATCAATCTATATTAAGTAAGTTAACTTATATAAACATATATCAAATATATTTTTTCAACAATCTCCCCATTTAGCTAGGGGTGGACAAAACCCGATCAAACCCGCCAAAACCGTCCAAACTGAACCAACCCGATCGGTTTGGGTCGATTTTTTTATTGTTTTTACGCGGGTCGGGTCGGGTTATAGGTTAACTCATGAAAATCGAATAAACCCGCCTATTTAAAATAATAATAATAATAAAATGTCTAAAAAGTAAATGAAACCTAAAAAGTATGAGTATATAGTGTAATTATAATTACCTTGGTGTAGTTTAGAGAAATACCTTACTGTCCTTCTCACAAGAAATATAGTATAAGTTTTCCATGTATGTTAAATGCATTTTGTTCTTTGTAGGCTTGCTACTAATGAGGATTGAATAAGATAATAGATAATTTTATTTATTTATTTATTTACTCACTATTTAATATTGTCTATTCGAATTTAGTATAATAGAAAATTGGACGACTTTAATTTTTGTTGACAAGTCGTCCTAAACCGACCAACCCAACCCAACCCGACCCGACCGATACTTGATTGGGTTGGGTTGGGTTTCAATATTTACACGGGTTGGGTTTGGTTAAATTTTGATCAAACCGATCATGTTGGGTTGGGTTTGGATTGAGGAAAAAATCGACCCAACCCAACCCATGCCCACCCCTACCTTTGGCTTATTTAATTTTAAAAACCAATTTTGGATATTAATTTCATATTTGTGAGTATGTGTTGAGTGTTCAAGTTATGCACATAACTCCTCAACCAATTCTCATCGCAAACCATGCTCCTCCTAACTCAAGTATCCTAACACTTGTGTTTTTGCTGACAATTTCCTCATCATCACAAAATATCAAAATCTACTGCCCTTTTTTTTTAAAATTAAATGCACAACATATAATGTGAGACAAATAGTTAGATCAGAGAATTAGAGTCCATGTGATAGAATCGGTCAATTAGTGGACTTCTTGGCCACTAGAAGATTGGTCTGGACTGGCTGTTTAGAGTTGGGGTCTCAGTGTATTCTTGACTTCGACCTATTCTATAAACAAATTTCAAACATGGAAGAAAGCAGATCAAGTGTAGAGAGATATCTTGAGAAATCTGTTAGAAAATGATGAAATTTAGCTCCGACTTCTTGATTTTAGAAGGGAAAAAATCTTCAATTTCTTGCTTTTTAATTCCAATTAGTGGCTGAACCGTCCCTTCATGCACCATGCAGATTTTATTTCTGATAATGGAGATCAATTTCCATTAATCAAAGACACAAGATTTTATTGTTCGGCTTAAACTGTTGATCAGATAATCTGTGAAAAACCCACACAAGTCAATCATACAAAA
Organism: Fraxinus quadrangulata; assembly: GCA_903798255.1. Taxonomy (NCBI): domain Eukaryota; kingdom Viridiplantae; phylum Streptophyta; class Magnoliopsida; order Lamiales; family Oleaceae; genus Fraxinus; species Fraxinus quadrangulata. The sequence continues at coordinate 69,240 of CAIGRB010020864.1, forward strand.
TAAGTGAAACTCTAAATTGAAATTGATACTAATTAAATATTTTTGGGCAAATTTCTCATTCCATAAACTCACAACTAGTCCAAAATCATTAGAATAATTAGGAACCTTCCAATCACATGACTGCTCATATTTAAATTCAATCAATTGGTTAGATAATGATGTGGGTGTGTAAAGGAGCATTCTAACTAGTCAATCATAACTCGTACCCTATCCCAAGTTGAGCTTTGTTCAGTAAACAGGTACGCAGATATATTTTGAACCAACTATCATCTGAAATTATATCTGTAAATAGGAAATATGAGTGTGATAGGCATGAGTATAAATATGTATTTTTTTAGTTTCTTTTGAATGCTCAATGTGTTGACTCTTTATTTTTCTTTTAAAGCACAATTTTTTGAATTCATGGAGTTGACTTTCACATAGCCATAGAGATAACCATTTTCTCATGATTTATGTTCATTATCAAGGACGACTTTACACACCCATGGTGGTACCCTTCTCCTCCAATGAAATTGCCTATTAACACAACAACATATTATGGTGTAGAGAGAAATAGATACATACCATGGGCCCACAACTAAGTATATGTCACTTGTAAATATGACAACTCAGTCAGGGCAAAATTAAACTAATCATGATATTTTTATAATGTGCATATCAGATTATAATTTACCATAACACATAATGAACACACCACACCGATTGTATAATTTAATTTAATTCCAATAATCATAGATCAATCAGAAATTCACGTCACGTAACATTTGCAAGAAAGGCCCCTACTTTTTTTTTTAATTTTGTTTTGTTTTGGCTTTTTTTTTGTTTTTTTGTTTTTTGTTTTTTGTTTTTATATAACTACAAAACTCATGCAAATAAAGTGAACACAAAAAATAAAACAATAAAAGATATGTATATCAAACAGGCTTTAATGCATCATGCATATGTCCACGACTTTTTGCAAAGTTTCAATTCTAACAGTATCTAAAGCCTTAGTGAGCAAATCAGCTAGTTGTCATTCAGTGTGAATGTGTTTTAGGACAATAATATTCCTCTCATCTTAGTCCTTAATGAAGTGATGTCAAATATCAATATATTTCTTAGAATGTTGAACATGATTCTTAGAGATATTTATAGCACTAGTATTATCACAGAACATGGTAATAAAGTCTTTATTAGTACCGTAGTCACTGAGTATCTACTTCATCCAGAGTAATTGTTACAGCAACTACCGACAACAATGTACTCAACTTCTACAATAGAGAATGATATAGAGTTTTGTTTCTTACTTAGCCAAGGTATAAGATTATTACCTATGTAGAAGCAATCTCCAGATGTTCTTTTCCTATCATCCATGTTTCCTACCTAATTAAAATTTGTATATCCTGCTAGATGAGAGTTTGAATCTTTAGTGTACCATAAACCAAAACTAAATGTGCTATTAATATATCTAATGATTCGTTTAACAACTATCAGGTGAGACTCCTTTGGTTTGGCTTGATATCTTGCACAGACTCCAACATTGAAGGTTATATTAGGATGACTCGTAGTTAGATACAACAAGTTGCTAATCATGCTCCCATATAAGCTTGGGTCGTCGTCCTTGCCCTGGTCATCTTTGTAGATTTTTAAAGATGTAGCCATGGGAGTTTGACTGCCTTGGTATTTTCATACCAAATTTCTTCATTAGATTCTTCGCATACTTAGATTGTGAGATGAAGTTCTCTGCATCAACCTGCTTAATCAGCAAACCCAAGAAATAGTTTAGTTCACCAACCATACTCATTTCAAACCTATTTTGCATAAGATCAACAAATTGCTTGGATTTTGTTTCAGATGTGGATTCAAACACAATATCATCTACGTAGATTTGTGCTGTTGTCAATCTAGATTTTAGATGTTTGATGAACAAGTTTTATCAACTCTCTCTCTCTCTCTCTCATCCCTTCTCAAGTAGGAACATAGTCAATCTTTCATAATACACTCGAGGAGCTTTCTTTAGTCCATACAATGCCCTTTTGAGCTTGAATACATGGTTAAGAAGAAATGGATTGACGAATCCTTTTTGGTTATTCTAAGTAGGCTTCTTCATTTAAGATTCCATGTGGAAAGGCACTCTTGACGTCCATCTTATAAAGCTCTGAAATACAACAAACAATAAAAGTCTGATGGATTCAAGTCTGGCCACAGGTGTATAAGTTTTATCAAAATCAACTCCTCCAATTTGGGTGTATTCATGTGCTACCAATCGTGCCTTATTTTTGACAATGTTACTGTGCTCATCGAATTTTTTTGAAGACCCACTTTGTTACAATCACGTCTGTATCAGTTGGCCAAGGTATTTGCTCCCATACATTATTTTACTCAAATTGTGTCAATTCTTCTTACATTGCTACTACCTAATATTCATCACCAAGTGCTTCAATCACATTTTTGGGTTCAATATGTGAGCAGTAGCACCCATTCCCGAGTTCTGTGGCAAGTCTCCTTCTGGTCATTATTCCATCTCCAAGGTTTGAAAGAATGTCCTCTAGTGGATGAGTCTTTTGGATCCATGAATGAGGCTGTCTTTTATTTTACAGTTCATTGTCTTCCTCTAGTGGGTCAACACCTCCAGTAACGGGTGTAGGATCCTCATAACTTGTTACAAACAGGTCTGTTAAGCTGTTATTCCGTAAATTTGCAGCACAATTTTTCTAAATATTATAATCATCTTCAATCTGTTCTCCAAGATTATGAATTTCAAGTTCCTCGAATAAGAGGATATAATTAATGTCATCAATTTTGACATTAATGGACTCGACGATGGTTTGACTACTCATGTTATAGACTCTATAAACTTTAATATTTTTTGAATAACTAATGAATACTCTCTCATCACTCATAAGATCAAACTTTTCCAAGTGTTATCTATTGACAAGTGTATTTTATATACTTAGTTGAACTTAAAATATAGATTAATAGTTCATTTGAACAATTATAGCCTAGTTTATTGTATATTTCGTTTATTAGGTGACACTAGATAAAATGAAGTGGAATTGAAAGAAAAAAGTGAAAATTGGCAAAAAAAAGTGGCAAGATCCAAAGATTGGGAATTAAAGTGTAAATACTCAAAATTTGTGTCGAAACTCATGATGATAATTCGAGAATGTTAGAGATCAATTGGATGCAATTAAAAGTCAAAATGAGTGAAATATGACCAAAATATTTTCACAAATTAATTTTCAATTGTACAATGATGTTCCAGATTGTCAGTCGGAGATTGAGACCCAATTTTGTCCAAGTAAACATTCGAATTGAAAAATAACTATTTCTAGTAAAGTTTTACCCTTTTAGTTATCTTTACAACCTAATTTGAATCACCCCAATCGAATATTAAGAAAGAAAGTTATGATAAAAATACTAAAGGAAGTGCAATGTAGAATTTTTCCCGAAAGGTGGCACCAAATCATAGCGTCGAGGCGCCACCATATAGGTTGAATTAGCGACTCTAGAAGCTGAATCCAAACAACTTCTAAACATTACCATATCCTTAAACCAAATATATGATGTTTGGGTGGTTGAGCTGCTGTAGGAAAACTTGAAGATAAATGTGGATTCCATAAATGCTAAATTTTGTGTAAATTGTCTAAGACCAATATGATGAAAATTGGGTTAAAACCTTAAGTTATGGGTAAATTCTCGAGAATGAGTGTTTTATAAGGGGCATTACACTAATCACTGCATAAAAGAAAAAAAACTATTGTGAAGCTACCTTGAAAGATCCCTATGACGACAACTTTAACAATCTCATAGTGAAACGTTTCTTCGTAGCCTTTATGACTTGAGTGAGTAAGTCTGCAAGGGTTTAAAATTTGATGCTCTAAAGTCATCTGACTTGGGAGTCATCGACATAAAGCTTGCTGCATGGGTCATTTAGAAAGTTTAATGGAGAGATGTCCGCACATAAGATGATTAAAGAATATATATTTATTTGAAAGAAAAAAAAATAGAAAGTTGCATGAAATAGAAGACGGATCATATGCCTTGATTAAGTCTCAAACATTTGTTTAAGAGGAATGGACCTTTGATAATGGATTAGTAACTTAATTGATTCTTGGAGGTTGATAATATAAAAAATAAGAAGAATCTTCATTTGTTGATATGTTGAACTGCAATCAGTAACATCTACCCAGACAAGAGAGGGTAATGAGTAGTGAATTGTAAGCCAATCTTAGATTACGCCCTTAAGAAAAAAGTGAAAAGAAATTAAGTTTGGGGGGTATGTGAATCCCACGAGCGGAGAAAGGAAATAATTGACTCTTAAGGTCGGGAATCGAATCGATTTATAATTGCAAAGTGCTAAATTTTATTCTTCACACACACCCATTTTGCATTAGAAATTTAAAAATTTGGCTTCTGTACTATAACTTTGAAGTAGTTCATGAATTCGATATCACATCTTCAATGCTGAGACATAAAAACAAGCTATCCAGCTAATTATGTATTTGAGTCTTTTGGTAGTGTGTGTTATTTGTGTGTTTGTAAGTTATATTTGTGTGTTGTTCTGTGTTTGTTGGAGGAAAAGCAAAGAATTAAGTTTGGGGGTATTTGATAAGTGTAATTTACTCATTGAACTAATACCTCTGAAACATAGTTTTTTGGCTTGTTCTTGAGCACATTTGAGCATTTTGATGTGTTTATTCATGTTGTTTTGTAGTTTAGGTAATTTAGAGAAAATGACATATTATGGAGTTTGGGATGGAGCCAAGTGTTGACCATAGAAGTGGGCATGAATACGAGATGAAAGAAGAAGAAAAATGAAGTAGAAAAGAAGCAAAAACATAAGCAAATAAATGAAGGAATTAACAGGCACCTAGGCGACCAAAAAAGACCAAAAATCAGCAGAGAGTTGGGCACTATAGCGCCCTGCCAGAGTAGCACTGTGGCGCCCGCCACCGAGGAGGAAACAATTTTTTTTTTTTTTGTAAATTTTTCGGCCTGGTCCAATTCCAATTCGTCTTGATACTTTAAGAGACTATAAATACAACTTGAAGACCTAGTTTAGAGGAAGAAGATGGCTTAGGAGACAAAGAAGAGAAGGAATCGATTGAGAGCAAAAACGACAACAGTTTGGAGGAGAATTCAAGCGGCAAAATAGTTTTCTTATTCTTTTCTTCTCAATGTTCTTTAGTTTGGATTTTAATATGTCGTTTCTTGTATACATGAACTAAATTTATTATCTAGAGTTTAATGTAGCTTAACTTGAGACATGTTTAAATTCTAATATAGTTATTCTGTTTGATTTTTTCGTTAAATTATTCGTGTTGATTCTTGCGTAATGCTTTCAATTACCCCAACAATAATAGAATGATTTGATGCCTTAAATCTCGGTACTCAAGAGAGGGAGATTTAGGCGTAATCTAAGAATAATATAATCTAGATTTTTGTAGATTTCGTGAGAAAATATAAAATCTTTGAGGCTTATCTCATTTAAGAACCATGTACATGATAATTTCTATAGTTTTAATTCAGAATAAATATATTGGAATTAAAATATAGAAATAGTTTCTATTCAGCACTCGATAAAGGGAATATAATGAACCTAATGTTCTTGCCTATAAATTTAGGAAAAATTGATAGAATTAACTATAGAAGTTGAAAAACGTTGTTGGTAGTGAGGTGAAATTTATAGATAACTCTCCTATAATTTGCCTTATTTTGCTTGAATTGTCACACATCCACGTTATTTTAGTCTAAAAACATTAACTTTAGATTTGATTTTCTAGATAAAGTAAAAGCTGAAATAATTATAGTACTTAGTAGGAATTAAATTACAATTATTGTGGGTTTGACACCTTGATTCCATTAATATATTACAAAATTTGATACTGTACACTTATGGTATAAATCACGTTATAGAAAATGCGTGATAGACAGCATCCTATTTCGTTACATTTTCAGCACTTGTACCTGTGGTCAGACTTGAATCCATCAGACTTTTATTATCTACTACATGTTAGATGAGGTTCAAACTTGATGTATGTCAATAGTGCCTTTCTGAATGGAATTTTGAATGAAGAAGTTTACCTAGAGCAACCAAAAGGATTCATTGATCCTTATCTTCCTGACCATGTATTCAAGCTTAAAAAAAGGTTTATAGACTAAAACAAGCTCCTCGAGCTTGGTATGAAAGATTAACTATGTTCTTACTTGAGAAGGAGTGCACAAGAGGGAGCTGATAAAACTTTGTTAATCAAACATCTCAAATCTAGATTAAGAAAAACACAAATATATATTGATGATATTGTGTTTGGATCTACATCTGAAACAAAATCTAGGGAGTTTGTTGATCTTATGCAAAATGAGTTTTAAATGAGATGATTGGGAAATAAACTACTTCTTGGGTTTGCAGGTCAAACATGTTGATATAGGGATCTTCATCTCACGGGCTAAATACACGAAGAGTCTAGTGAAGAAATTTGGTCTGCAAAATACCTATGGCTACGTTCTTAAAAAATTGCAGAGATGACCATGGAAAGGACGTCAACCCCAACCTATACATGAGCATGATTGGAAACTTGCTATATCTAACTGCAAGCCATCCTGACATAGCCTTCAGTGTTGGAGTCTATGCAAGATATCAAGCTAAGCAAAAGGTGTCTCACCGGGCAATTGTTAAATGAATCATTTATTAGCACATCCAATTTTGGTTTATGGTATACTAAAGATTCAAACTCTCATCTTGCAGGATATACAGATGCTAATTGGGCAAGAAACATGGATGATAGGAAAAGCATATCCAGAAGTTGCTTCTACGTGGGTAATAATATTTTATCTTGGCTAAGTAAGAAGCAAAACTCTATATCCTAATCTGCTGCAGAAGCTAAGTACGTTGTTGTCAGTAATTGCTTTATATAGCTACTCTCGATGAAGTAGATGCTCAGTGACCACGGTATTGATCAGGACTCTATTTCCATGCTATGTGATAATACTATTGCTATAAATCTCTCTAAGAATCATATTCAGCATTCTAGGACTAAGCACATTGTCATTAGATACCACTTTATTAGGGACTTAGTTGAGAGGAATATAATTGTCCTAGAACACACACATACTGATCGACAACTCATGATTCTCTTACCAATGTTTTAGATATTGTTAGATTTGAAACATTACGAATAGTCGTGGGCATATGCTTGATGTATTAAACTGATTTGATGTATATTATTTTTTTATTTTATTTTGTGTGTTCACTTCATGTTCTTGTGTTTTGCATCTATTTATATATAAAATGGGGCTTATCTTGCAAATGTCACATGATGTGAATTTTTTATTGGTCTGTGATTATTGGGATAAAATTGAATTATCCAATCAGTGTGGTATACTCATTATACGATATGATATATTATAATCAAATAAGCACACTGTAGGAACATTGTGACTAGTTTAATTTTGCCCTACTACTAACTGGGTTGTCATCATTAAAAGTGGCATGTACTTAGTTGTGGACCCATGATCAGTATCTATATCTCTCCGAACTGTTATAAAACAAGTCATTTTGCAATAATCGGTGATAGAACTTATATTACTTGTTATGAATATTAAAGTCAATAAAGTATAACATGATGAAAATAATCACACCAAAACACAAGATTTAACTTGGAAACCCAAATTCGGGAAAACCATGGGCAGAGAGGTGGAGAATTTACTATAATAAATTGTAAGAAGTTACAAGTATGTTATGTAAATCTGGATCCTACAAGACTCTCAACCTAATATCTCTATCATGCGAGTCTCTTTCTAGATCCTCTGGATTACTCTCGAAGTTGATCAAATAAATGTGTACTACACCACATATTCATATTACAAGAGTCCATAACATACTAGGAGAATTAATATACGAAGAGTTTATTATAAGGTGAAATTTCAATAGAATTGGTAAATCCAATCATGGAATATTTTGGTTAAAATAGGAGAGAAATTACAAAAATTGAGAATCCTTCTCCTTATTCTTTTATCAATTAACCAACCTAATCCTAATCCTAATAGGAATTTGGGTCATACTCCAAAATGTACTATAATATGTTGTTGTGTTAACATGCAAGTTCATTGAAGGATAGAGTTAACCACTATGAGCGTGTGAAGCCGTCCTTGATAATAAACATAAATCAAGTGAAAACCCATATGACTATGTTAAAGTCAACTCCACGAATTCAAGTGTCAACATAATGAGCATTCAAAAGAAACTGAAAAAAAAAAAACATATTTATGATCATGCCTGGCATGCATATATTTTCTTATTTACAGAGATAATTTCAGACGATGGTTGGTTTGAAATGAATCTACGTACTTGTCTATTAAACAAGTCTCGAATTAGGTTAGAGTTCAGTTTCCATAATGCAGTTTATATAGATTTATTTACCTACCATCTTAGATATTATTTGATAGGTCAAATAATTAAATTTAAGGAAATATCAATTTAATATTAAACTTTCATTAAGTTTATTTATTACCATATCAAATAAATTTTTATGATATGATTTTATACTTATTGTATTTTATTTTTCAATTTTTAGGTAAGTTGATTGGAATCTTGTTTATTTCTTTATATAAGTAAAAGAAGAAATGAAGAAGACAATTAACGGCCTTGAGAAAAACTACATATATCCGATGAACCACTCGCAGCGAGTTTTGTCATTTTTCAGCAAGTTCAATAGATGACATGCTTTATTGATTAATCTCATAGCCAATCATTCTTTTCAACAGAATTTGAAGAAAAGAAACAAGAGTGTGAATATACAATTCAATTTGTTGATCAAGCTACTCGGTGTGAGTTAAGATTTGGTGAATCTTAATAAGTGGTGGTTGCGGTCGAATACAATAATAAAGTGATGATAAAGTCAAAATCGGAGGGTTCGATTTCAATTCTCTAATAAGTCAAAAGAAGAAGAAAATGAGAGAGTTGTTCTTAGATATTTTTTATTGTTTTTGTTAAATTTGCAAAATTACAAAACTGAGACTATTGTATTTTTTTATTATTTGATATAGTAAATTGTTTGACTCGTGGCATGGGGGCTCATGGATATTTCCCTATGGGGTTTTCCACTTTATATCTAGTATTCATGTTTTAATATGTTAGTTAATTTTTACAATTGATTAAACCACTAAGAATACTAGATCCCGTTTACATGTGTCAAATTGCTTACAAACTGTTGAGGATATTCTAACTGCTTGGTGTGTACTGTTAGAATTGGATAATTAAAAATAGATTTTTAATTTATCTAAGTTTTAGAATTTAAAATTTTCATAATAAACAAAGTATAAAACATTGTTCGGTTGGCCATGTTTTGTGATTTAAAGTACTGCCATCAGAAGGAGTGATCGTTGTATCTTGGGACATGATTGCCAATCCACCGTTGACACCAATGTGGAGAAAAATTGTCTTAAAGATAAAGAGTTCAACGCTTGCCTCAATCTTTTGCATTCCAATTTTTTATTTTTCATGTTCTTCAAACTTTGTATCAAATTTTCAAGTAGGTTTATATTATCATTTATTTTTTTGCAATAAAGAAATCTCTTCATCACTATTTTTTGAAAGCAATCTTAAGACGAATTTTTAAGTAATTTATATAAATTTTTGTTTTACTCGATTAAATTAAAATTCGTTTCTAGTCTAACTTTTTCTACACTCTTGAATTTGTTGAAACTTGAATTGGTTTATATTCTATTTGTGTAAACTGAAATTACTATCGTTATCAGCACTATCGATGTTTTTTTGGTTGTTTTTCTCTGATTACGATTTTCCCTACTACTGTTCATCCACCAACCGTTCCATATGGATAGAAATTGAAATTTTTTTTTTTTGCAAGGTTGATTTCAAAAGATGGCAGTACAAGATGTTGATCTACCTTACAACCATCAATTTGGCTAAATTTCTAAATGAGGATGCTCCCGTTATACAATAAGGAGAAAACAATAGGGCATCATTGATTGTTTTGGATGCATGGAAACATTCAGACTTCCTTTGTAAGAATTACATATAGAATGGTTTGGACAACATACTATACAATGTGTATATGGCCATGAAGTCTGCTAAAAAAATATGGGAATCCTTGGAGAAGAAGTACAAGACTGCAGATGTTGAAACAAAGAAGTTCATCGTTTAGAATTTTTTAGACTGCATAATGGTAGATTTTGAAATGGTGATCAGTCAAGTACAAAAATTGTAGGTTCTTCTCCATGAAATTCATGCTGAGAACATGTCTCTAAGTGAAACCGATTAAGTGACTGCAATTATCGAGAAACTTTCACACATTTGAAAGGACTTCAAGAACTATCTCAAGCACTAGAAAAAAGGAGATGAATATTGAAGAACTCATAGTCTGATTAAGAATTGAAGAAGACAACAAATGTCGGACAAACAAATTGGAAGCAAAATACCACAAGCAAAGGTAAATGTGGTGGAGACCAATGCAAAGAACAAAAGGATGAAGCATTGGGGTGAATCCTTCAAGCAAGGAAATAATAAGAATGTAAAAAGGTTCAAGGACAATTGCTATAATTGTGAAAAGGCTGAATATCACTCAAATGAATGTTGCAAACCAAGAAAGCAAGCCCAAGAAAATGTCACCAAATCAGATGCATTATCGAATGGAATATCATATAATAATTTATCACATTATTGGAAATCTCATGAGATGGTGGATGCACACAAGTGCTACTCGCCACATCTATGCTAGTAAGACAATGTTCTCATCTTATACTCCAACAAATGATGAGAAATTGTTCATGGAAAACTCTTCAAGCTCGAAAGTTGAAGGACAAGAGAAAGTATTATTGAAGATGACATCGGTAAGGAACTCAACCATAACAATGTGCTTCGTGTGCCGAACATTTGCAAGAACTTAGTTTCTGGTTCTTCACTTAGCAAGAATAACTTCAAAATAGTCTTTGTATATGATAAGCTTGTATCTGATAAGCTTGTATTTACTAGTCAAAGGTTATTTAAGTGATAGACTCTTTAAGATAAATGTCCTCACTATTGTACTGAATATTTCAAAGAATAAAATATCTTCTTCTACATATATTCTTGATTCATCTAATTTATAGCATCATAGAATAGGATGTGCAAACTTTAATTCTATACGCAAGTTAATTAATTTAAGTTTAATATCGTCTATGCATTTTAATACAAATGGTAAATGCGAGATATGTGTAGAGGTTAAGTTAGTCAAAATACCATTTCACTCGATTGAAAGAGACACACCTTTAGAATTAATTCACAGCGTTATACGTGGCTTAAAATTTGTACAAACTAAAGGTTGTAAAAAAGTTTTTTATGACTTTTATTGATAATAGTATAGGCTAAGTTAGCCAAAACACTGTTTCACTCGATTGAAAGAAACACACATTTAGAATTAATTCATAGCAATATATGTGACATAGAATTTATGCAAACTAAAGGTAGTAAAAATATTTCATCACTTTTATTGATGATTGTACAAGATAATGTTATGTATACTTGTCGAAAAATAAAAATGAAACTCGAAAATGTTTATACAGTATAAGAATGAAGTTGAAGATCAACTTGAAAAACGAATGAAGGTTATTAGTAGTGATTGAGGTAGAGAATATGTTGTACTATTGGAAAAACTTGTTAAGAATCTAGTATTATTCTTCAAATGACGACACGTTATTTACCTCAACCAAAGGATGTTGCTGAACTCAAAAATTGAACTTTTAAGGAGATGATGAATACAATGTTGATAAGTTTAGGCTTATCCTGAAAATTGTAGGGGAAGCAATCCTTTCAACAAATCACATTATCAATAAAATACCACACAAAAGCAAAGTTGAAACACCTTATGAGTTACGGAAAGATCTAGAACCTTCCTAAGAATACTTAAAACGTGGGGATGGGTCCTTAGCCAAAGTACAAACGCCCAATCCTAAACAGGTTAGTATTGAACCTAAAATAATTGATTGTATCTTTATTGGATATGGAAACAATAGTAGTGTATATTGATTTCTAGTTCATAAATCAAAAACACTTGATATACATGAAGATATTATAATTGAATCAAGGAATTGTGCATTCTTTGAAAATATATTTCCTTGTAAAGGAAGAGAAGTAAGTTCACAAAAACGAACTTATGATACTCATCAACATATTTCCTTGGTGTTGGTTGATCTCCTACTAAGAAATAAAGCTTTAGACTACAAATGAATTTTCAAAAAGAAGTTAAAATTTGATGGATCAATTCATAAATATAAGGCTGGGTTAGTAGCCAAATGGTATATACAAAAGAAAGTCTTGACTTCTTTGATACACATTCACAAGTTACAAGGACCACGTCTATTCGAGTATTAATTGTAATCGCGAAATTACATTATCTCGAAATACATCAAATGGATGTAAATACTACTATTCTTAATGGTAAATTCGAAGAAGATATATACATGAAACAATCTGAAGGGTTACTGGCTCCTGGACAGTAGAAAAACTATGTTGTGAAATGGATTCAAAACTAATAAATGCGATAAATGTGTCTATGTCAAAAACACGCCAAACGAATATATGATTGTATGTCAGTATGTTGATTATATGCTAATTATGGATAACAACTTGTAAGTTATAACTATAACCACGAAAATTTTGATAAATTATTTTGATATGAAAGATATGGGAATTGCTGATATCATATTAGGGATTAAAATCTCTAAGATACTTGAAGGATTGACATTGTCTCAATCTCGTTATGTTGAGACTATACTTAAGAAATTTAAGGCGTATGATGATAATTCAGTTAAATCACCAGTAGACCTAAGTATATACTTAGACAAAAGTACTTGTAAATCTGTATCACAATTGGAATATTCACGCGTTATAGATAGTTTAATGTATATTACAAATTACACGTGTTCAGATATAGCATGTACAATCAACAAATTAAGCAGATTTACAAGTAATCCATGAAATGACCATTGGAAGGCACGATTCTTAAATATTTAAGACAAACGGTTAATTATGGATTACACTTTTTAAGATAGCCAGTGGTGTTCTAAGGATATATCTATGCGAATTGGATATCTGAAATAAGGGATTTGAAGTCTACAAGTGGTCATGTTATTACAGTTGGAGGTGGACCCATGTTTTGAAAATCCTCTAGGCAAACTTGTATAGTCGGTCCACGACAAAATCTGAGTTTATTGCTTTAAATAAATTTGGAGAAGAAGCATAATGGGTATTGTAATATTCTCAAGGATATTCCATGTTAGAAAAAGTTAGTACGTACTATTAGCATACATTGTGATAGTATTTAAAATGGTAAATCTCGACATATTCATCACAGACACAATGTCATTAAACAGTTGATTTCAAATGATACACTCTATATTGATTCTATTAAATCAAAGGAAAATACAACAAATCCTTTGACGAAAGGATTACTAAGAGTCAAGTGTACCATCTTTCGCGGGGAATAGGCTTAAAGCTTATTTATTAGATTCACCGTAGAAGTAACCCAACCTTTTTGAATGATTTAGATGAGCACTTATATCCATTCCTTAGAAAATAAAAGTGCTACATCGAAAAGTGTACCGGGATAAGTCATGTTTTTAATGATTCTTGTATCTTGGAAAAGCTAAGATAAGTACTGTAGAATACTATAGGAGATTACTTATGTAAGTGAGAAATGTGGCCGTTTTTATGAGAATTTTGAGGCTTAAATTCTCAAAAAGTATTTATGAAATCAAGAGTTGTTCAGAGACAAAATGAATACAACCATGAGAACCAAATTTGTTAGAGAAGTTATGGTATTGGTACAAGTGTCTTGATTTACAATATTTGTTAAACAGTTCAAGACATCATGTTGACTGATTAGCCTAATAAATCTGATTGTATTCTACCAAGGAAGATTCAAAGTCAAAAGCTACCTTTCCTGATACTATAGTTCACCGTTTGTACTCTTTTTTAGAGTTTGCATTTCATATACATATTGTTAATTTGCCATTTATGTGGGGGAATTGTTAGAAAATAGTTAATAAAATGATTTTGATCGATTTTTGACCAAATAGTTAGATGAGTCCCACTATTTAAGTTTAGTGAAAATGGTCGAACATTTTTTACTCCTCGAGTAGATGTATTTGGTATATTTGGAAGTTGAAAACTATTTTCGGATGAATGAAAAATTAGTTAATGAAGTAGGGTTGATAAAACAAAGAATTTTGAATTAATCAAACATAAAATTCAAAAATCTAGTTAACCGCTCAGCGGCCACCTCGGTAGCAGCAACGATCAAGTAAGCGAGCAGTGAGGATAGCATTAAGCGAACAATTGATGAACCTGTACAAATTTTCGTGAACGAGTTGATTTTTGAGTTATGTCTTTCCAGTTGCAACCATTCGACATCTATAAATTGGACCTCTCAATGATGGTTTCATTCACTCCAATTACATGCAATCATTTGAATACATTAATAAAGAAATTATTTCATCACAATTTTTTGGAAACAATATATTTTTTGCATCGACCAAAACATCAGCCACAATAGACAGTCTTGGCCCGTTTTCACCTTTCAAAAAGGTGGTCTTGAGATTGGTATCAAAATGAACATACGGCCCATCTTGTTAAAGATCGAATCAAAAGAGCATTTTCATAAAAAAAAAAAAGTCCATCTTGTTTTGAAGAACATATATAAGGAGAACTCAACTTAGGTATCGAGGATTATCTAAATTAAGATTTTTTTAATTAATTTATAGAATATGATATATGCCCTAAGACTGAAAATTTTGTAACACGTGTGTTCTAATTATCAATATGAAGTTAATGAGTGAATTGATCACTGTTTTCCCATTGTATAAGACCTTGAGGTTTATATAACTTCGTATATATCTTTATGGCTTTTGACCTCTTGTCGAGATTTGTTTTGATGTTGATGCTTTCGCAAATTGCCAATAACTACGATTGAGTTCATTTTAATGGGAATTTATAGTAAATATGTTGATTTAGAGTTGAGGGATTCAAGCACGAAAGGAAAACCTTTTTGTCAACATTTCTATTTGTGTACACTGGATGAAAATTTTTGTTAACCATTTGGGATTTATAAAATAATAGTAAATAAAAAATAAAGTGTAGAATTTAAGTATATTCTATTATTATTCGAGGAATTACAAATACTTGAATTAGTGTTGAAAAATAACATTGAGAGCTAGCAAGTTATGAAATTTCTCTTATAGAACTACTATAGATTCTTAACATGTGTATATGTGTATGGTGAAATTTTACAAAATAGATGTTTAGAAAGATTTAGTGTGTGACATTAGTTGTCACGTGTTGTTCAAGTTAACTTATCATATATGAGTAGAGATATTGAAAACCGGGTCATGGGTTGTATATTTGAGCCGACCTAACTCAAACGACCTAAAAATGGATTAGACGGAATAGTTTGAACTTTCTTGACTTCTCTAAACCTTCCTCAACTCCCTATAACATCTCTACATGTGCTATATTTTGAGAGACGAAAATGGATTGATGAGAATCATGGACGGCAAGATAGCAAGGGTCATTTATGATGCTGATCAATTAGAAGAGAAAATCCTAAACCAATTACAAAAGCAAAATAATAATAAGGATATATGAAAATGTGCATAATTTTTAGCTCAATTGTCAATTTTTGCCTGAGTACAGTCCAAAAACATTTTTTGATTTTGCACATTTTGTTTGGATGACAATGTCAAACTTTAAGGGTAACATTCCGTTGTTTAGAGATCCATTTTAGCGCGCGCGCACACACACACATTATTATTATTTTTTTTTATTTTTTAATTTTATTTTTTGTTTTTTTTTTTTTTTTTTTGGAAAAACAAATACCTCAAGATTTAGAGATTTAAAACGATTCGTGGTAAAAACAATATACACTTGGGTCAGAAAACCCGTGCTCAAAATATTTTGAGTTGATTTTGAGCATGTGTTTTGTCGGTAAAAAAATAAAAATAAAAATAAAATGATATGTGTGTGTTCAAATTATTATTATTATTATATATTATACAAATTAAAATTATAAAACTTATACTTTATTATAAAAATATCTTGTACATCATATTGGGAAAAACGAGTGATTTGAGTGTAGATTATCAGTTATCATTAGTCAATAAACAACAATATGAAAAGCATAAGTTAATAACAAATATATTAGTATAAGTAGAGAAAGTTAGAAAATAAGGTTTAGAGAGTCACGTCAAGGACATTGTTCTAAAGTCATGTTGTCTCCCCTTCGTGCGGGTGCTTTTTGCTCTACACAGCTTAAAGATAACCATATGACTCATAATATATTCTCTTTCTATAGACACGATCACATGAAGATAAGGAACAAGTATTTATCAAATTGTCAAAGTTGTATCTTCGGTCATTTCCAACAATGAAATATTCTCATTTTATGGGCAAAGTTTCAACCCCACATTAATGTAAAATTAAACTTTAAATTTGTATTAAATCTAAAAATTAAAAACAAAAACCGAATATTAAAAATGTATTAATATTTGAAATTTAAAACTTTTTAATATTTATGTTACAACAATCCCCCACAAGTTTTAAACTTTCAAAATTGATAAATATATAGTAACAACGTTATACTGTACAATTTCCATTTGATCGGAGTCATAATGGACTAAGTCTTGAATTAGGTCTCTTTGATCAAACTTCAATTGTTCTACCATAGTATCGATTTAGGCTCTAGTTCATAGCGGATAACGTTGTTAATGGCCATGCGTTCTAATCTTGATTCTATTAAGAATCTCTAGAGAATAACCCAATCTCATAGCCACNTTCGCAAATTGCCAATAACTATGATTGAGTTCATTTTAATGGGAATTTATAGTAAATAAGTTGATTTAGAGTTGAGGGATTCAAGCAGGAAAGGAAAACCTTTTTTGTCAACATTTCTATTTGTACACACTGGATGAAAAAATTTGTTAATCATTTGGGGTTTATAAAATAATTGTAAATAAAAAATAAAGTGTAGAATATAAGTATATTCTATTATTATTCGAGGAATTACAAATACTTGAATTAGTGTTGAAAAATAACTTTGAGAGCTAGCAAGTTATGAAATTTCTCTTATAGAACTACTATAGATTCTTAACATGTGTATAGTATCTTGATTTCTCAAGTATATTCATTGATCGCATCATTTATTTGCATGTATAAATTTTACAAAATAGATCTTTAGAAAGATTTAGTGTGTGACATTAGATGTCACGTGTTGTTCAAGTTAACTTATCATATATGAGTAGATATATTGAAAACCGGGTCATGGGTTGTATATTTGAGCCGACCTAACTCAAAAGACCTAAAAATGGACTAGAGGGAATTGTTTGAACTTTCTTGACTTCTCTACATGTGCTATATTTTGAGAGACGAAAATGGATTGATGAGAATCATGGAGGGCAACACAGCAAGGGTCATTTATGATGCTGATCAATTAGAAGAGAAAATCCTAAATCAATTACAAAAGCAAAAGAATAATAAGGATATATGAAAATGTGAATAATTTTTAGCTCAATTGTCAATTTTTGCCTATGAGTACAATCCAAAAGCATTTTTTGATTTTGCACATTTTGTTTGGATGACAATGTCAAACTTTAAGGGTAAAATTCCATTGTTCAGAGGTCCATTTTAGCATTTTTTTTTGTTCTGTTTTTTTTTTGTTTTTTGTTTTGTTTTGAGTTAGTTTAAAGACATTTTTGTTATTTCACAACATTTTGTTTTTCATCAGATTTGTTTTATACGCTAATTAGGTTTGTTATTTTAACTTCTTCTTTTTTTAGTTTTAAGTTAAACTCTATTTTATCATTTTTTGTCGAGTTGTTTTACAAGTTCATTAGGATTGTTTAAGTTTGTATATACAAAGCATATTCATTGTGCAAATAACGAGACAATATTTTGATAGATTAATTCTAACGTGAGATTTTGGTTTATTATCTTGTTATTAATTGAAATATCCTGAACTTATGAAAGATTTTCAATCTTTGCGGTGTTTTAACTATTTCAACCTTAATTACTGATTCAAGAAATCATTGAGTCAATATTATAACTCTAATTTTAACTTTCTTGGGGTTCATATAAAATCTCGTATGGGTTCTAGAGTTCGTGTCAAATATTAAGTTTTTTTTATAATTATAATATTTTTTTATTTTCAAGTGGTACTTGAAAAAACATTTAGAGTTACAACATTGGCTCAATGATTAAAAAAAAAACTATATAAAAAAAAAACTAAAAAAAAAACTAAATAATCTCTAAATGGATTTGAAAATAAAAAAAATTATAATTATAAAAAACTAAATATTATCAATGATTTTTTTCAAGTCATACTTGAAAAAACATTTAACAAATAGAGCTTGTAGTGGTATGATTTATTCAATAAATTGAGCCAGTGTCCTTGAGTTGTTATGCTAATACGTTCAACCGAGATGGACTAAGGACCCTTCATAATTGACAAACCAATCCATGAATTAGCTTTAAATGGGCTGGACTGAACTCGGGCTCCTTTTTTCTGAAAATGCCTTTTCAGTTTGATCTTTTAACAAGATGGGCTACCTAATCGTTTTGGTACCAATCTCAATACCGCCTTTTTGAAAAATGAAAATGGGCCAAGACAGTTGCTGACGATAGAAATTAAATCAACAAATCCTCTTACCTAGTTTAACTCACATACGAATCTCACTAGTTTTGATGCTCAAACATGAGCTATAGATGAAATGACTATTTGGAAGGGAGATATTTGAATTTCATATGCATTTCTTGAAATAAGGTGGGTATTTATAGATTTCCCTCCAAAACTTAGGATAATTTAGTCATTTTGGGAGAATGACATATGGAGGCTCCTTATTAGCTATTTAGTAGCCAAATCGATTAAAAGTGTAATGCTTTACATGTGTATTGATAGTCTGAGCCAGCTTGAACGGGAGAGTTGTTCACATTATCTTGTATGAACTTCTTGAACCTTCATTCTCTTCGCATGTTAATTTATTCATCGCAAGGAATTCATTGAAATTCGCAGAGCGTGTTTTAATTTGTTAAAAATAGAAATCGGATCAAAAAACCTCTCACCTAGCTAGAACTTTCACCTCTATATCTCACTAGTTTTGATGCACAAACAGGAGTTAGAGATGAAATGGCTATTTGAGAGGGACATATTTGAATTGCATACCTTTTTTTTCTTTAAATGGAGGGTATTTATAGATTTTTCTCCAAGCCTTGGGATAATTTGGTCATTTGAGAGAATAACAAATGGCAGCTTCTTATTGGCTACTTAGTAACTGATTTTAGTTAAAAGTGTTATGTTTTACATGCACATTGATAGTCTCTAGCCAACTTCGATGGGAAAGCAGTTCGTATTATCTTATACTAACTTCTTAAACATTCATTCTCTTTGCATATTGCTTTATTCTTCCCAAGGAATTCGTTAAAGTTTGCAAAGCGTGTTTTTAGAGTTAACAAATAGTCCTCGAAGTCTGATTTTTAATACTCATATTCTCGGACTTGTTATTTCTTTTGCTGCGTTATGAAACTATTATGGTTCACACGTATTTTTCTTTGTTAGTGGTTGATGATGTGGGTCATTTTGAGTGGACATGTTATGATTGTTGCAGTTTTTAGTGTATGCTACAGGGATTTTAGCGCATTTCCAGGTTAGTGTCGTGTAGGCATTTAAAGTGTCTTTTGACCACGTATGATCTTATCCGTTTATTTTTTAATCTCGGTTAGGAGCTTGTTGATATCTAACATCCATGATTGCGAGAAGTGTTCGAATGGTCTAGATCTATTGCTAATTTGATCGGGAGTTCAAGCCTTTCGTCTAAACCTATAAATATAACATTGTCTTTACCACGACTTTCTTCACTTTCTGCGTTATATCTTGCTTGCAGCAATACTCTTTCTTACATTATCATTCAGCCTTTCTATTTAGGTATGTATTATTTTACCTTGGGCTTACCCCTCACTTAAATGATTTATTTTTCCAAAATATATTAAATGGCTTCGGGGGCTAAAAGTTTTCAATTTGAGGAAATCTCTTTCTGATGTTGCTTTTTCTTTTGAAGAAGTTCAGAGCCTTGAGAGTTGTGTCATTGTTGATATGTATTCCCTGTAATTTCAAGGTTACACATGGATATTTCTAAATTGAGTGTTAGTCTCCAACTTTGGGCAAAAGTACATACCGAAGCTTGCGGATGAAGGACGTCTCTAGAGCAATGTTAGAGAGGTCATAAGTTTTAATTAATGAACAGATTTAAGGCTTCATTAATTTTACCGAAAGGTATTTGAGTGAGATCGTAGCATTATCGTGCCTCAAATAATCTCAAATTTCAAACTTCCTTCACATGGTTATATAGTCTTTTATAAACATTTGACGAATATGGGATCTTTAATCCCTTTTCTTTATCTATTTCTATTTTTAATATCGTGTATAAAAAATATTATTTTTTTTGAATGTGGTGACTGGGGATTTCTACCCTAATAACGCCTACTTTAATGTTACGATGTATATGAAAAGTGTTAATTTCGTTTTTATTAGAATATTTTTCTTTTTCGATGTTTGGTCACAGGTTTTGTTTATTTGTAGAGATAATATCATCATTCATATTATTATAAACATGAAGAACAACTTTGGTGCTTATCCCAAATGCTAGAAATTAGCTTCCCTTATCCCTTATAAGGGTGCGCCCTCAGGGAGATCTAGGAGAGGTAAGGATGAAACTTCATATGAAGGTGCAGGTATAACTAAGTGACCTCCACAATTCAAATTTTCTCCTGTAGGCTTCATTTTTACCCGATGCTAAATATTTCTTAGCTATAATAGAATTTCATCATCTGTCATGTTAGAGTTTTCCCACAGAAGGCGTCAATTTGTTGACGATAAAAATCAGATCAACAAATCCTCTTACCTAGCCAAGACTTTCACATCCAAATCTCACTAGTTTTGATGCTCAAATAGGAGCTAGAGATGAAATGGCTATTGGGAGGGAGATATTTGAATTTGTTTCTTTTCAAATGAGGGGGTATTTATAGATTTCCTTTCAAGTTTTGGAATAATATGGTCATTTTGGGAGAATGATAGATGGAGGCTCCTTCTTGACTACTTAGGAATTGATTCGATTAAAAATGTCATGCTTTACATGTGTATTGATAGTCTGTAGCTAGCCTGGATAGGAGAGCGGTTTGTATTATCTTGTGAGAACTTCTTGAACCTTCATTCTCTTCGCATATTGCTCTATTCCTCGTAAGGAATTCATTAAAGTTCATAGAGCGTGTTTTTTGAGTTAACAGTGTCTATTGTGGTTGATGTTTTGGTAAATGAAACAAAGAAGTTTAGCCCCCTATTTGGTAAAAATTAAAATCACGATTTTAATTCAAGTCAAAGTAAACAATTAATTTTAACCACAAATTTTATGGGATCCACAACTTTTCAACCACACATTTCATCTATCAAATTATTAAAAATATCATTATAATCTCCACCAAACAGGAGCTTAAAGTGGTAAAAAAAATATGTATATCGATCTAAAATTTGTTGGGAATTACATTCAATTATTTGAATAGGTACAACTCACGAATATGTAATATAACCAAGATCAGAATTTTCCAATTGAAATCTTTATGCGTATTTTCCCTATAGTTTTAACCTTTTTAATGTAATTGTACGAACATTTTCCATTTCTTCTTTAGCTATAAAGATTTTAACAAAATAATTTTAAGATTACACAACTTGCTTGTGATGCGGACATCACGCCGAAAGTTATTTATTTATTTTACTCTTGTTATAGGACCTATCGTTTATGTCATTTTATTTATTGTTATTGGGTTTGTATTAGTGGG
>CAIGRB010020869.1:8390-18448 GCA_903798255.1 Fraxinus quadrangulata
TTTTTTATCTGCCAACACCTATGTCGAATCTTAATTTATCGAGTAAAAATATACACACATTTAACGAAAATGAAATTAAACATACGTAAATATACTTACCGATTCGAAGTAATTGACCGAAAACAATTTTTTTCTTCAGCTATCGATATTTTTGAGATTTTTAGATTGAAGAAGATGAGAGAATTTTTATCTGTATTTGAGCTGATTTTGTAATTTTATGTAGGGAGTGTTTGGTTTATATTTAGTTAGAACTAAAAGGGTAGTGGTGTCTTTTTAACAAAACCATATTTTGTAATTGTTTTATTCATTTAAGGGTATTTTCGTCTTTTACACATCATTAGGCCATTGTTGAATTATTTACTTGTGAAAAAGTCAAAGTTGAATTTCACCCCTTTGACTAGGTTATTTTTAAAGTTCCCCCCGCATTAAGGTTAGGTTAGGTTAGTAACAAGCTTTTGGCTTTATTGTTAGTTTAACTTGAAAGTTATTAAAAAGTTAATTTTTTTTTTCATTAAGTTAAATATTAATTTCAATCACGTTCAAAAGATAAGTTCATTCATCTTATCTGATTACAAATTAAACTAACCTAGATTATCAGCTCGAAAACGTATGGCTATCCATTTACCAGAAGGCATGCTCAGTGTATTTCTTCCAACGGGATTGACAAGGTTGAAAATGGGATGGTCCTTTTGAGGATTAAAGTTCCCAAAACCTTGGCCAACGATGAAAAGTTGTAGCCATGAAGATGGCGAGGGTGGCTTCGGCACCAAGAATGCTGGTGTCCTGCAATACTAGTTCCTAACTGGTATGGAAAGGAAGCACGACCACTTTGGTTCCATTAACCACCTTTGTGTTGTTAGGTGGCTTGCCTGTGTAATTGAATGGAGTAATAGGAAAGCTTGGGAAATGGTGGTATATTACACCATTCGATTGTCCAAAGAAGTGGGCTTGAAGAAGTGAAGATGTAGAGAGTGTGAAAGAGACATTGTTAACAGAAGCTGCAAATTTTGTGCCATTAGGCCCTTGGCAAGTTTAGTTTTTGGGGCAAGGACTGCTTCCAAGGCTAAAGAAGAAATGCTTGTCAATGGATTGGGGTATGTTGGCTGGATATTGGGCAGTTGCGAAAATGCTAAACTTATTACTGAAATTTGCAACGATAGAAGTTTCGTTGTTTGGTGGAAGGGTAGGGAGTTGGAGGCCTTTGATTGAAATTTTTGAGTGGTTTTTAGCAGAAATTTTTTCGTATTCAAGAATTCTAGCAACATTGGAGTCAGCGACGTGCCTTGACCGGTGAATTATGGCCTGGCTGCCATCATGAAGATGGTGTTTAATGGATTAGGCTTGGTCTTTAGAAGAACATTGGTGGTTTGTCCTGGCGTTATTAGGAGAATATCGGTTTCAAATGCCTTAAAGTAAACTGCATCAGCCTCACTACCGGTGATTGGGTGGTTCGCAGTACTGAAAAACAGATTGTCATTGAGTGCAACATTGATTACACGAAGCAGATATGTCTTTCCAGGTTTCACCTTCAGCTCGACTGTTTCTGCAATGTATCTATTAAAAAACTTCCATCAAATGGCAAGATTTTAGCCAGTTGATCAAGTGAACGAAGAGGAGAAAAAGTACATACGATTGGCAGAACAATTGTACAATGGACCGGGAAACTCATCCATTAATGGTGTAAGCATCAGAAGCAACTGGTCCAGCTCCTGTTTGAAGATCCTGGTTGATAACAGCCTCTGTATCAGTGTTCCACTTCCACTATTCTCCTGCCATAGTTTCATGTATATATATTTAATATTAGTATTACCGTTTCGGTTTAATTTTATTGATTTATACTTTACCAGGGAACTTGAATTGAGAATTGATGATATTAATTTGATACTTAACCAAAGATGATTGGGACTTCCTTGAAGGGTTTAGCAAAAGGGCACGCCGATTTTTTTCTTGTGGAGAACGATGTTTGGTCTGTATGGAGTGGCTCGTAACCACGAAATGTGTGCATGCCAAAATAGAGTTCCTCTCTGCCCAACAATGGTGAAGTTGTAAACACAGCTCTGGCCACTTTGGATGGGCACTGGGTTACACATGCCGGTCCATCTGCCCACCCGTTCAAGAGTTGCCAAATACCATGCCTGAAAACATTTTATACGCAGTATTAGACGACATTGACAACTCAATAAACAATAGTCTATATTTTCTTTTGACAACTCAATAAACAATAGTCTATATTTTCTTCTTATATCTATATTGACGAGTTGAATATTTTGCATTAAAGTACCTCTGACAGCTAACATTCTTTGAACTACCTTGACTACAAGACGATCACACTCCCTCCCAATGACACGAGGCCACAGGAACTTGCCATTGACAGTAAGCATGCGTTTACTGTGGCATAATCTGGTCACATTGTGCAGCCGTACCTGCACAGACATTACAACACAACAAATATGCGATACGCTCTACTACTAATCAGAAATGCATGCAATACATACTTCAAATTTGTAGTGCCTTATCGTTCCTGTTTGCTTCGCTATTATCAAATCGAAACAAATAGACATACCGTTGAAGAGCAAAGAAGCCAAAAATTGCTGAAAATGGAAGAAGAGACGAGCCCATTTTGTCTTAGTTTTTTTCCTGTTCTGACAACAAAAGATGAAATAAGATTTTAACTAGTACCGAATGATGTACGAAAACACGATGATTATATAGACCCATACATTAAATGCTTTTATCTTACAAGTAAGTGTTGTTGAGATTTTGCAGCATTGAAAAGAAAACTACATCCGAAGGAATCACCAGTAAATGGAGATACCATACCTACTGATATCGAAAATTAATCTGATCATAACGTTCTCCCTACTGTCATCAAACATTATCCCCTTTGTCAAATTTACATTTTTCTTAATTTCCGAATTTTTAATTTCAATTAATTTTCAAGCTTGAATCTATATTTCAGAAAGTGTTTTGTAACATGATCATCTCTTTCTTGCTGATAACAATCTAGTTAGAATGATCCAATGGTTAGTTGAACGAACCAAGTCTTTGATACTATAAGAAACTTTGCTTTTAAAGACAAAATTTTTCTATTGAAAAATCTCTTGGATGACCCTTTTTCGACCAACAATATTCAAGAATGACTTCTTACGATGATAAAAGTGAAATTTCTTTGGAGGTTGAAATGTGATTTTCTTTGGCAAATTCAACCGTCCATCTGTCCAGCTACTTGTACAGATTATCTGTACAGGGAGCAGTTCTGTACAAGTAGCAGAATTCATATATCTAAGGTCCTTTCATTGCAATAAAATCTACGTCATGAAGAGTCCCAATATTGGATTCAAATATGATCCACTCCAACAGTCAAGTTACTAGTGAATTCTCAAGAGGATTATACTAGAATTTTGGCGTGTTGGAATACACATATGTCGAATATGTTACTTCAGTTTACAATAGAAAATGTAATAGCCGGGCATGAAAGTTGCATCTGTCGCTGCTAGTAGTTATAACTATCGTTACTACTTTGCCCAACATAATGAACTACATGTGACGAAGAATCTTCATCAAGAGAGGTCTCGTGAGGGCTTCGCAGGAACCACTAGTGCCTTGTTGGGCCAAAACTACTTCGCTAAATC
Source organism: Fraxinus quadrangulata (assembly GCA_903798255.1). NCBI lineage: Eukaryota > Viridiplantae > Streptophyta > Magnoliopsida > Lamiales > Oleaceae > Fraxinus > Fraxinus quadrangulata. The sequence goes on from CAIGRB010020869.1 coordinate 12,023, forward strand.
TGCATTTGCCCAATGGCGAATATCTTGGCTAGGTGAGAGAAGATTAGTTTGAGCGCTCGAATGTTCCTATTGGCAAGGGGGGTGGCGAACCTATTTACCCTAAAGGATCACAAACATCTGAACATTCTTGTGGCCACGTGGCAAGGGGGCCACTATCACGTGTACAAATTTCGTAATAAAAGGAAATAACATCAAATAGAATCAGCTCGGTGACAACGTCTTAGCCAATAAAAGATTGACACGTGTTTAAAAAAAAAGTAAGAAATGTCTAAAATTCCCTTCAATCTATTTTTCCTATGAATACTTCATGCAAGTTGAAAGAAAAAGGTATGCAATTCCTAATCTTCCTTTTATCTTTCCCACTCAATAATATATATTTCTATTACTGACTTAATTATCGGAGTGTAAATAGTCACCAAACGTGTAATCGGAATGGACTCCTTCACATACTAACGATATCAAAGCATGCAACTTGATCTAATCGAGTTTTGAGGTTAACTACTATCTACGTCGTTTGAGTTAGTAGAATTAGCAGGTGGAGGACCAATTCAGAAGCTACAGTTGGATTGGTAAAAGTTGAATTTTCTTTAGCTGTTATATGACTGTATATTGGTGTAGGTTTTCTGCATGCAATTTAATGATCGAACAAAGAGAAATAAGTGTTAAAAATTGAGATTAATGTTTTTGTGGATTACAATTTTAACCATTGCGATTTATCCCGTCTCGTTTATTTTTAGTAAATTTTGATAAAAATTAAAAGAATATATAATTAAAAAATTGTGGATACCAGGTAATTATGGTTAAATTATTTACTTTGACAAAAAGAAAGTTGCTTTTTCATAAAAGTCGACCGGAAAATAAAGTATGTTTTGCGATGTCGACGGTAACAAAGTCATCAAAGAACAAGGATCAGCATCGAAGAGGCATAAATTGAAAATATAGTAATTAAAGGCAAACAAGAAACAAAAAAGGATTCCAATCAATAAAGCCGAAAAGATAAATGATCATATTAAATGACAATTTAGTCCTCCTTCGAGATGAAATTAAAATTAACTCTCAGCTAGAGAGCGTGCCTTTCTATACAGAATTGAAATGACTAACCAAAAAAAGAATGAATTGGAAACGACGTCATATTTCTACAATTATTTCTCTATAAAAAATTGACAAACGATAATTAATTTACCAACTTGCCATCCCATTCTCCTCCTCTCCGGCAACCCAATTTCTGTTACTATTCCTCCTCAACACATACCTGCTAAACGCCGACGAACCAGAACCCGACAAGCTCCAACTCCGGCTAACCCGAACCCGACCTGAGGAGGAAGAATCCGATCTAAATCTCCTAAAAACAGAAGAGAAATTAGCAAAAAGTCGACTGATTCTACCACGTTCTCTCCTTCCTCTCCTCGTTACACCCCACTCAATTCTACGGGGTATGCCGTCATCATTGTTAAAACCACCGTCAATTTCCGTATAAACCCCCGGCATATTTCCTTGCCCGTTCCCGGAGGTGCCATTGCCGCCTCTAGGTTCGCCCATAAACCTCCCGACGGCAAAACCTCCACCGGGCAACCTCCATATCGTCAGCCCAACACTGTCGTCGTTCCCCGGTTGACCCGGATTTTCTGAGATGGTCTCGCTAGGTAATTCATGGCGGCAAACTGGGCAGGAGTTGCGCAGGGAGAGCCAGGGAAGGATACAATCAGAATGATAAATATGTTTGCAAGGCATTTCACGAGCTTCGGATCCGAGCGTGAAGGCCTCTTTACAAACGGCGCAGTGTGAATCGGAGTTCACATGGCTTGAAGTTATGTTTATTCTTGGCATCGATTCGATGAACGATTTGGACGCCGGCGGGTTCTCATGTCGACCCCCCCAGGCAGTGATTTCGATCTGTGAGAGCTGGTCGAGAAGTCGATCAAACCCGGATCCCATCAAGAACTCCGACATGGTGGACGGTAAAGGCCGGAGCCCCGATCCAACCCCGTCGTCGTAATACAACTCATAGCTCCTCTCTCCTTCTCCTCCTCCTTCCTCTTCATTACCGGATTGGTTTACCGACGGGTTGCGGAGAACAATAACAGGATTAAACGGAGATCTATCACGACGGCGACGGCGAAGGCGATACCCCATACCAGATGAGTTCCGGGGAGAATCGGATCGTTGGCGAGGGTCCGGCGAGAAAGCCATAGCCTCCACCGCCTCGATAAATCCGCCATCACAGTATGGGCAAACTAGGCTGTTTTCCGGCCAGACGGTGATGAATCTGGTGCATTGGTAACACCAGTACGACGCCGATGGAGACGTTGATGCCATACTATAATCCGATCTACTATTATTGTGTCACCGGAAAATGATAATGGAAATTGAAAAAAATGGTTGGTGATGAATGATTGAGAAGAGTATTTTTATATATATAAAGGAGAGTTGGTGGCTGATATGGTTTGTATGAGAAGAAAGACCGTAAGATTGAGGGTAAATACATAGTAAGACGAAAAAGGTGTGATTTCCGTAATTTTAGACACGCGTGATCATGGACTTAACGGCACAAACGCGTTTGTAACGTGCTACTAGTCTTTGAATTACAACGAATTTCATGTAAAAATAATGAAAAATGTTTTTCATAACCAGTGATGGTAGTAATCTTGTAATTTTTTTTGCCTTAAATGACAAACTGTAATGACTACTGCAATCACTAATTATGATTATCGTTACTCAAAAATAAATATTTTCCCAAATTGAAATTGTATTAAGAATCACTTCGAAATAGAGCCGATCCTACTATATCCACGAGCTGAATTAGACGAATGAGTGTAGACTTTATCTCTCGTACATAATACTAATATTATTCTTTTAATACGTTATTAAAATTATTTTTTGTAAATCATAATTCTAAAAACAAATATTATATTTGTTGGGGCCGAAAGATCGAGCCCTTGATATATGGTCATTCTTGGCTCGAGTCTTAACCCTGTCGAATGGTTGAATAAGGCTTGAACGTCAAAGGATCGAGACGAGACATGTCAATCCTAACTAAATAAAGGGTCCAATAAAATTGAGCCCTTTATTTGAGCTCCATTTTTAGGGAAAATGTATGATTAAAAATAAATTTGAAAAAAAAAAATTTTTGAAAGGAAGACAAATAGGGGTTAGAAAGTAACGCTGCTAGGAGTGGTTTTGAAAGTGGACTAGTCAGCTCTCGTTAACTTACTATTAAGAGTTTCTAATCTGACTATTCTAATAGTCAGTGAGTAAAATGTAATTAATTAATTATCAAATTAATGGAGAATCATGCGTCCAGGGAGGAAGCCAGCTGGCAAAACTGTGGATGATCGCAACTTGACGAGGAAATGACCTTTGGAACGCCGAGTTTGATATTTCTATGCGAATAATCGCCATTTATGCCAAGGAAGATTCTTAACAATAGAAAATAGAGAAAAAGGACAGTACGCGGCATACAGTTCTAGTGGGTCCACTGGGAATTTGTATGAGAGTTTCGAAAAGGAATCAACTATGCCAAAACTTTGATAGAAGTTACTCATTTTTTACCAGGTAAGTAATTAGAAGAATAGTTGACCTAACAAATATCCGAATGCATATTACATGTGTATCATAATTTATAGATTTATTTATCAACAGACGATACGTTAAAATTTGATTGGATAAAAATCTTATCAACCAAATAAAAAAAACTCTGTCACTTTCTTTTTGACATATCATCAATTTATAAAAAATTATATAAATGATAATGTACAACAAATATTTTTCTCGTTCGTACTAGGAATGGAAATTATTGACTTGCCTACGCTTTAACTGCTTGGATTGTCGAACCATAGATAAAATGTGGAGTTGTACTTCTCACGACAACATGTGTTTATCCCGCTTAAAGGTCAAGTCAATATATTTTAGATTCAATGTGTCCACGTGCAATTGTAGGAACTCTGTCAATAAATATTGGTATCTACGAGTATGTTGATCCTTGCTACCAGAAAGTAGCCTACTTGAGGTCATATAGTCCAATCATTCATCCGATGTCAGGACCTGAACTGTGGCCAGAGTTGAGAAAGAACCAGCTAATGGAGTTAACAAATCTAATCTTCACTCCTCTTCAAGCTGGTGTTACATGCACTATTGGAACGTATTTGTTAGGTGTGCAAGACAGGGGCTAGCCAAACACAAAAAGATCAGGGATCACAGTTATACGTACTCTAATCTCAAGTCAGTCAAAAGAGATGGTTGAAAATATATTCAATGCTGGAGTGATGTTAAAGGGAGACAGATTTGAATCGTAGAGAGAATCACCAAGGTCGTCATTACCTTTAAATGACAGTAAGCTTGAGATTTTATAGCCAAAAGAAATAAGGATCCTCGAGGATTACTAGTAATAATCAGGTTATTGTTACTATTAAAGATAATCAAATTATTGTTATATGAATTTTTATAAGAATTAATTTTCAATCGATATTTTACCATTTATGACATGTTCCATAATTTATTCTTTTTTTGGCTTTTATGAGTTAATCTTGAGCTTAGGAGTGAATTTTTGTTTATTGTCTTGTTTAATTTATTTTTTATATTGTTAGATTACAAGAATGATAAGTAATTTCATACTCTAAGATTCTCATTGGTATTGATCCGAACCTAGCTGCGCCCATTCCTAATTCCAACGACTATCTAGTCATGTCATAATATCACGTTCTAAATATTAATAGGTCTGGGACCTTACACACGTAGGCAAAAATTGTGAAATTCCAACCGTCATTACAAAAGACGTTTCATCAATAACATCTCACGTGACTCCATATGCTATAATGCAACTTAAAAAAGGCATCGCGGATATAACCTCAACCACCTAAGGTTAATAAGGCCAATTTGATGTGGCTAATGGTTAGGTCACTTTTGATCACCTCGAAATGAAGAAGCAAAGTAATGATGAGGTTCACAGCCCCTGAAGAGTCACGATAGGGGTTTTCTAGGAGAGGCTCAAAAGTGGTTTGGAGATACATTTTTTGTAGGAGGCCCTAGAGAGGCGTCTTCTAGAAAAGGTCCAAGGCGTCTCCTGAAGGAAGCCTTGAAAGACGTCCTTTGAAAGAGGCTCGAAGAGGCCTGAGGAAGAAGTCATGAAACCTGCTTGCATCGTCTCGTACTCAATTGATAGTCATGTGAATTGATGTTTGACAAATATTTCAATCTAGTGCAAAACACTATAGAAGTCAAAATTCTCTATATGACTAGATATATGTTTGATTCTTGTTCAAGAACAAAGGTGCCAAGTTTTGTGTCTTTCGTTGTAATGAAAAGTAGACAACATTATTGGTAGAGACGTTGAAAGAAAGAGCATATTTTGGTCCTTTTTGCCCATTTGCTATAAAGTGGTGTTTTCTCATTGTTATAAAATTATAATAACGTTGTTGACTAGTTCATGCTGAATGTGGAAAAGACATGGGGTGGGACCTAACGCTTGAAAGCTTGTGCTTTCCTTTTTCAATGCCTTTCACGCTCCAAAAGTATCCTACAGCTTTCTCATTTTCATGACATAAATTTGGCACCACATAAAAAAATAGACTTAGAATGAACTACTTTAAATTTCGATAAATTCATACTTTTGAGGTGGATGAGATTTTTTATTTTATTTGTATTTGATTGGCACATGTTCGAGTTCAAGATTTTATTGTCATATGAACTTAATCGTTAATGGATGTAACTCAATTTTAATGTGTACTACTCAGAATAAAATAGAAAATGATTTTTGTTCAAGAAATTTACTCTTTCATTGATTTTGTATCTTTTCTCAAACTTTCCCCTAACCTAGTGATCTTAAAAATTGGTGGTTAAATTTTACTACGGAGAATAACCAAATCCTCGAAGCGAAAAGTTGCATTACGGGATCTATCATTCTATGTAAAATATATTCCCCAACTCTGTGCATTCGCCATCTTACTTGCAGGGTGAATTTTTTTACCGATTTATATTGGCTAATTATACAATGTTGGGATTTCCCTGTAATTGGGTTAAAAGGTTGGGGACATAGTTGCCAAATTTATGAAATGTTGAGGCCTTTAGAGGGATTTACCATATTTATTATATAAATATATAAAATTAATAAATTATTTACTTTATCACACTAAACTCTATTTAATTTTTCATCCTTAACTATGATTAAATCACAGTGGAATTAAGATCTTGATCAATAATAAATTAGAATCTAAAGGATCTGAATCGGGTCACGATCTGATCCAACAGAGCCCAGATCTTTAAAACCCAGTAAGAGAAAGAGTTCATAGCCCAAACTCTTTGTCGTTAAGCTTTCAAGTGGTGGTATGTAATGGGCTCCAAGATTGAAGAGATTTTTTTTTTGACAAAAATAGCAAAAGATTGAGATGTTTAATGGCAAGTAACATTTCAAAAAATTAAATTAAAAATAAA
>CAIGRB010020877.1:0-20786 GCA_903798255.1 Fraxinus quadrangulata
CATATCATGGGAGAACTAAAATAAGCCCATCCTCCGAAGCTAATCATACTGTGTATGGTGTGACTTGTCATAGTGGGTACAGAGTTAATGAATTCTCTTTGTTCTGCATTTTTAATTTAAATAATGTCACCTGTGATATATTTTCCATAGCCAAGGAAGTTCTTAACGAGTCAGAAAGTTTAACTGGACAGTGAATTTGCGAACCAGAATCTCTAAATGAGACAAATTTGTTTTGACAACACAACTTTCGAGTTAAAACATTTTCACCAGATTTAACTGAGCTTTTTGTAACTCCCAAATTTTTTTATAAAATAAAATTTATTTGTTCTATATGCTATATATTAATATATTGAAAACTTGAACGATTAAATTAAAATATGTTTTAAATTCTTTTCATTTGACCAAATAATTAGATTTTGATAGAGGAAAAATAAGGGTATCGATATTTGACTCTTTTTGTAGCTCGTAATTAATTAGAAGTCTTCAAAACAAGAAAAAATGATTTTGGATTAGACTACATCAAGTTAAGTCCGATTAAAAGAATAATAGGTTAATAGAGTTGGTGGGCGCTTGCAATATTAATTGAGTAAAATTCTTTTCCTTTTTTAATTCCTACCATACGTGATTTTTATTTGATATGAAAATAATAGTGTAGTACAATTTAAAGTCATTTTTTTTAAACCAAGTCCATATTGGCTACATATCCTATTTTAAAATGAAAAATTTAATTATATGATTGGTAAATAACTAAAATTGGTTTATGATTTAAATTTTTATGGTAGTCATGTGAGATAATAAATGTTGATTTTGATAATGATAATCATTTTGTGATTTGGATAAAGTTTTGATAGTAATCATAATTCTATTATTTGAAATCAATTCTTATTCAAATTCCTTATATTACACCATTTTTCAATTCTAGTTGCATACAAATTCAATTGAGAATTTCAACTATAAATTTTGCAAGAATTTCGATCATTTCACTACAAAAAATAAAGAGAGACATGGCAAAGAGAGAGAGAGAGAGAGAGAGAGAAGGAAAGGAATAAGTATAGAAAAATAATAGAACTTTTACGTGCAAGATTTTATTCTTTTCAACCTTTCAAAATTAAGGTAAGATACTTTTGTACAAGTAGTTCGTTTCCTTATGATTTTATATTCAGTAATTTATGGATGGATTTTCGTGGACCTTCGGGTTCTTTATTAAGAGATGAATTTTTTTGAGAATTTGAAATGATCTAAGATGTGTATTGTTTGGTCATCGATATACTCCATAAGACAAGAGTGGTAAGAAGTGTTTATTTTATTGTTACATAATTGTGTATGAAAGCAGCACATATCTTACTTGATATTTTTAAATACTCACTTTTATAAAATTTTACACATTAGTTCGGATTGATTGAAACTGGGGCGCAATGCTAACGTGGACTGCCAAGAGGAATTGAAGAAATAAAAAAACTAAGTTTTTATTTTTTATTTTTTTATCTCCCAATTTATTAGATTGTTTATTTGTTCAAACACGTTTATTAATTAGTTAACTATTATTTTTAATTTTTTAGAAATTCCAGATTCCATGTTTTATTTGATATTTATTGTTGAAAATAAAGTTATGTTTTTATTTGTATTGTTTTCGCATTTAACACAAAGAAAATTTAATTATTGGTAATATTCCAGTGTTAATGAAATGTTGGGGTGTTACATTTTAGGTCTGACACTACGAATTGCCATCGGCGCTCTCTTCTAGTTGAATAAAGTAGAGCGTTTTTGGTTGAATTATACTAATTGACTATAATTGAACACCTTGAAGCTACCAAAAATAGGTTATATATATGTGTCAGCTAAAACTTCGAGTCAATTAGAACATTAACAGAAGAGGAACCAATCCTAAGTGAAAATGTAAGGCGTAAACATGTGTTGTCCTGCAATATTTATGGTATCAACTAACATTTTGTGCTGAAAACTGTTACTCTTACATCGTCAGCAGTGAAAACAAAACAACCCTACATTCAGTTCTATGAAGAAAAGGGGAAGAGCACAAACACCTCAAGTTGGAAACAAAAAACTTGTTAGATAGAAGATATGTTGTCGGATTCTTGTTTTCTTAATTTGTTTTAAATTATTATTTTCAAGTTACTTTAACTCTGTAAAATTTATTAGCAGGGAAGAAGCTAAATTTAGTGGAAATTGCTGCAGGTGTTCAAGAGGAGAGGCTGAATAGGGAAACTTGTTTAGTGATCGTCTAGGTTTGGAATGTACTCAATTGGGGAGCTCAAGACATAAGACATTGGTGAGCAATCTTTGAAGCTTGTGAGAGTCGAAGAGTAGCTATCAAATGATTCAGCTATACAGATTAGCAAGTGAACATAACAATCGGACTGGCACTTATTTATATATGGCACTTATGGAATGGTTTGCAAAGCCAACTAACAGTAAATCATGAAATCTCATGGGACTAGTTACTTAAATATTGATGAGTGAATTCGTAGAGGGGAAATAGTGTAATATAGCTAAGACTGAAATTTTAGTGATCAGGTTTTGTATTGTGTGTAATCTCTGACAAAAATCTATGTGTTTCTTGAGGTCGTGAAGCTGGCTGTTATACAAAATAGTTAATACCTTAATTTGTTTGGAAATCTAATGAAGAGGAACTTTATCCACTATGGTGGAGCTCCAGTGGGTGATTATTGATAAGTATAAACTTATCTCGGCCATCAAAAGTAGAATGTTGAAGTATTACTATGAATTTGATACTTAATTATGCTTGTTTATTGTTTAAAACGACAAAATTTTTCCTCGTGTCCAAATTTTTTAAAGCTACTACATTGTGGTTTTCCTTTAAACCAATAATCATTTTCCAAATGACTTTTTATTTTAAAAACACCGCCCGGAGGATACTTGCTGCTATTATCAATTTCTTTTCTTTGACTTTCTTTAATTTTAGATTTTTTTTTTTATTTTCTCCCACCTTCTTTACATTTCTGAAACCACATATTAATTTTAGTTGGAGAAGCATTTTCTGTGTCCATTTCATAATGCCTTTCTAATCTTTCTTCACGGATTTCTAGTGAATCCATTAATTGTGTAGCTATTAATTTATCTGTATCTTTAGACTCCTCTATTACTACTATAATTGGATCATATTTTTTTGTGCAAGTAATTAAAACTTTTCCAATAACTTTCTTTTCAGGAATATTATCTCCATAAGACCTCAGTTGATTTACTATTTCATATATTCTTGAATAATAATCTTTTGTGGTTTCAGAATCTTTCATTTTTAGATTTTCAAAATTTCTTCTTAAATTTTGAAGACAACAAGTACGTACCTTGTCACAGCTGTAGAACTCCTCCTTCAATTTATCCCAAGCTTCTTTCGCTGTTTTAGCTCCCATGATTCTCGAAAAGTATGTCTCATTTGTAGAGCAAGTAGAACTAGAGAATCTTTTTGTTGATTCTCTTCAAGTTCCTTCTTTTGCGCGACAGTTAGAGTGGAAATGTCATCTGGATCAGTATACCAATCATCGACAACATCCCATAAATTTTGCATACAAAAGTAAGTCTTCATTTTAATGGACCCGAAATCATAATTGTCTCCATTAATGTTGGGAAAGGAATTGATGAGTGGAAAGCATCAGCCATAGTATATGCTTACGACCAATATCAATCAAACGAAGTTCTGATACCACTGGTAATATTTTATAGTTGGTTGGAGAAATAAATTAATTTAAATAAAGTGGTCAAATGTGTTTTATGTAGGATAGATTTTTAGGGATAGAAATGATAGGGTGTAATTTACTTGAACAACATAGTTGAAGGAGGAAGAAAGTAATTTATTAAAGTTTTACAAAGTGGACTTTCATTTTACAATGCAAGAAGCTGGATGCTCTTCAGTTCAATTGGTTGCTGAATTTTGAACCAAACCAACCTATTTATAGGAAGTGAATGGCAGTGGAAGCCATTCTAGATAATTGTGATTTTAAAATTTTTAATTATTATTTTTGCTTGCTTCCCAAGCAATTCTAGGATATTCTAGAAATAGAAATATTCTAGAAATTGCACCAATATTAATATACACTGTGCAGAAGAGAAAACAAAGAATCCTACTTCCAGTTCTATGAAGAAAAGAGGAAGAACACAAACACCACAAGTCGAAACCCGAAACTTGTTGTAGAAGGTATTTAGTTGGGTTCTTGCTTTCTTAATTTGTTTTAATTTTTTATTCTCAACTTACCGTAAATGGAAAAATTATTAGCAGGCAAAACTAAAATTGGTGGAAATTGTTTCAGATGTTCAAGAGTAGAGGGTAAATGGGGAAACTGGTTTAATGATAGTCTTAGGTTTGGCATGTACTGAAGTGGGGAGCTTAAGACATAAAACATTGGTAAGGAAACTTTGAAGCTTGTTAGAGTCTAGAAGCAGCGATCAAATGATTCAGCTATACAAGCTAGGACTGGCACTTATTTATATATGGTAAATAAGGAATGGTTTGCAGAGCCAACTGACAATAAATGATGAAATCTCACAGGACTAATTACTTAAATATTCAAGAGTGAAATTAATATCGATGAGTGAATTTGTAGAGAGGAAATAGTGTAATATGGCTACTGAATTTTTTTCGATTGCTGTGTGTAGTACGTGATCCAAAAATCTATGTATTTCCAAAGGCGATTAAGCGCTGCTGTACAAACTTTTTCACAAATCGATTGGGAAATCTAGTGCAAAGGAACTTTATCCACTCGGCGGAGCTCCAACGGGTGATTTTGTTCTTCATTTCTCAATAACTGGGGCCAGGCAAAAAAATTTGGTGTTTCTTTTCTTTTCAATTACTTATTAATGGAATTCACACTTAAAAATTGCAGCTATTTTCAGTTGTGTTTGCGGGATAAGATCAGTTGTGCTTGAGATTTGTTGAGTAAAGTTTAGTAGCATTAAAATAGTACATTTGCTTTGTGCAAAACAAGTGCATTTCTTAAGATCCCTACCAATGTATAACTAAACTATCATATAGTCCATCCTCCAAAGCTGTGGTATATGATGTTACGTTCATAGTGGGGACACAAAGTTAATGAATTTACATCTACATTTGTGTTAAGTTTATTAAGTTTTCCTTTCGAATCCACTCGAAATTTGCTCACATCCATAATATTTTACTGTTATTTTTCAGTATTTGTATTATTGCTTTAAATAATGTCACCAGTGATATCTTTTCCATATCCAATAAATTTGGGTATTCTTAATGAGTCAAAAAGTTCAACGGACAGTTAATTTGATAACCAAAATTTCTGAATGAGACAAATCTGTTCTGACAACACAACTTTCTATTCAAAGCATTTTTATTAGCGTTTTTGGTCTGATTAGTAGCATATAGCAACTTCCCTCTCTTCTAGTTGAATAGAGTCGAGTGTTTTGGTCGGATTTTATGAATTTTCATAACTGAATACATTACGAAAGTTTTTAAAACTACCAAAAATAGGTTCTAAACATTGGTCAGCAAAAAAACTCCCAAGTCTATTGGAACCTTAAGAGAATATGAATCATGCCTAAATAAAAATTGAAGGCATATAGTTACAATACCAACTAACATTTATGAGGAAAACTGTTCATCTTCCATCGTACAGCAGAGAAAACAAAAGTATGTACTCTACATCCAGTTCTATGAATAAAAGAGGAAGAACACAAACCCATAATTTGGAAACCCGAAACTTAATGTATAAGGTATTTTGTTGGATTCTTGTTTTCTTAATTTATTTTAACTTTTTATTTTCAAGTTACTGAAACTGGAAAATCTATTAGCAGACAAGAAACTAAATTTAGACTACAAGATATCAACTCTTTTATAGCATGCAAAGAATGCTCTCTATCATGATCTATAGCATTTTCCGAAATGCTATTGTAGGTGGTGTTATTAAAAGTTGTACCTCTATTATAAAATTTTTTGAATGCTATTATAAGTGCTATAAAAAAACTTTTAGATAGCATTCTATTATTGTCATGGTTTTATTATTTATAGCATTCTTTTCGTGCAATCTTTTTTAATTTCATAGCACTTCTTTCGTTATAATTTTGGCTTTAATTAATAAGATTCTTTAATCGTCACAGTTACATCTTCAATAGCACTCTTTTTCCATCATAATTTTTAATATTTATAGCTTTTATTGAATATAATGTATTGTCTTCAATAGCATTTTTTTATTGTAATGTATACATATTAAATAGTACTCATAATTCGTTAATTATCAAATGTAAATATTCAATAGCATTATTTTTGGAACTAAAAATATGAACAAAAATAACCAAGTCAATAATAAATTTCAAAACATACATCAATATTGTCTTGTAGAAACATACAAGTGTAGCTGTTCAATAGAGAAATCTATTTATGTTCTTCAAATTAAATACTAATAGCAATATATTGTAAACCGATGGATAAATTCAAACACTAGTGATGAGAACCTAGAGAACATATAGACTCAAACGCAAACATCACAAAGTTCTTAAACTCCTTACAGAAACAGAAGCTAAAAAAGCCAATGCACCACTAAGTTCACAAAGCTGCTTGCATTTGTCTAGGGTTTTTGCTCTAGGTTGCTCTTGTGCTTCTCTCGCCGTTGGAATGGTCATCTTTTTCAAAGCAACATCATCTTCACTATCAGCAAATTCTTTCTTTGCAGCTAGCTCTCTTCATTTTTCTCTTCCTCCTCCCACAATCAATTGAACACAACAATGGTATCATCTTCTCAATAAAGCAATAAGTTGCCTTACATCTTTAAGATAGAATGTTGAACTTGAAGTCAACAACTCAAATTCAAGTAGGGAAAACTTGAAGTCAATAAGTTGCCTCTCATTTACGGCCAGTGTGTATAGAATATAGGAGTATAGGAAAACAGTTATGTAACAAGATAGACTCTTATATTTTAGGAACATATACACAATTTCATTAACCTTGATAAGTTCCTCCTGCATTTCAAGGAAATCCAATTCTTTCTCCTTTCTGCAACAGAATCTTCAAATGACAACTTTTCCATACCAACAGCATTTACAACCTCATCTGGAAGAGAATAGAGTGTAGCTCCAATGGTTTCCTTTGGCTTTAACTTTGCTGATGCCGTGAAAGCTTTGTCAACAGCACGAGAACTTAAACGTTCGGATATTGTCCAAGAACTAAATGAAAAGAAATAAAATTATCCTGAATAGGGAAGAAGGAAACGGTAGGAAAGTGCTTCCTTCAAATGAACGTGGAAAGAATCAAAAGTGAAGTTGGAACTGAGTGATTCATTGATAAATCTAAGAACAAATAATTTAAGACAACCTATAGCTCCGATAGATCTGTAAAAGCTATATAACTAAAGCAACAAAGAAAATGCATGAATCATCCAACACATGAACACCAACAAAAAAAGAAAAAAAAAAGAAAAAGCAGGAAGATTAAGAGGATTTCCTCACGTTCTCATTCGACCCAGTACAGTAGTTTAAGGGCACAAGTTTGTATTATTGGAACATCAACAGCAACGAAAGCATTGTTTCGAATTTCTTTCCTATTACAAGGGGAAGGGGAGGAGGGATGGCAGCAATACATAATTAAAGGCTTCAAACATCAACAAACAAAAAGGGGGAGAATGGAATAACTAATTAATTAAACACATGTCGTTAAAACATAATAAACATTCAGAAGCAAGAAACTGAAACCCAAGAAAGAGGATTGAATCCATACCTATTTCTCCAGCCTCAACGATTTTTTCTCTCAATTATGCCTCATGCTCGAATCAACTGCTACAATACCGCTGCTTTCATCAAAGGTCCTGTGAAGCCACAACTCTCTCCAATATTTTTTGTATATACATACCATTCAGGACAGCCCTTGTTCTTTTCGTCCGCAGATCTGAACATTGAAGCAGATCATAGGCACCCTCAATCAACACTAAGATCTGCACGATGAATGGGGTTACAGCGAGATGACATCAAGAAAGTCGAATCGCCGTGAGAAACCGCTAAGAGATCAAACAACCAAATCTAAAATCACTAGGAGAACAAGGATTCACAAAAAATATGGAAAGGATTCATCAAAGCTACTAGAGAAAACATGGAGAGAAACGAGGATTACATTGACTAAAATTGCAAAGAATACATTTGCAGAGTGAAAGAGAGGAGAGCGATTAGGGTTCGTACTTTAGAACTCTTTTATTGGGGATGAACGGGAGCCAATTATTTGGGTAAAATATGGAAGGAAGTGTTTTGGGCTTGGACTTTGAATGAATGCTATTAAATTATGTTTATATAAAAATCATTTTTATTTTATAGCATTATCATCAAGAATGCTATACTTATAAAATGCATAAAATGTTGTAGTGATGGAAAATGCTGCTGATGTTCAAGAGAAGAGGGTGAATTGGGGAACTAGTTCAGAGATCGTCTTAGGTTTGGCATGTACTGAATTGTGGAGCACAAGACATAAGACATCGGTAAGGATTCTTTGAAGCTTGTGAGTATCCAGATGCAGCTATCAAATTATTCAGCTATACAGTCTAGAAAGGTGAATATAACGATTGAACTGTCACTTATTTATATACGGTACTTAAATATTGGTTTGCAACGACAACTAACAATAAATCGTGAAATCTCATGGGACTAATTACTTAAATGTTGATGAGTGAAACTGTGTAGAGGAAATCCAAATTTTTTTCTATTATTTGAGGCTTTCAAGACAGCTGTTGTACAAAATCGTTTATACCTTAAATTGATTGGGAAATTCTGGTGAAGCACCAACACGTGATTATGTATTTGGTGGCTGAACATCAGGGTCAAGGCGAAAATTCTTGGTGTATCTTTTTGTTTGCATTTTCTATTGGTTTTATTTACTTATTAGTAGAGTTCAAATATAGCTTCCATTTCTAGCTGTGTTTGCACGATAAGATCGACTGTGCTTGATATATTTTTTGAGTATCATTGCTATAATAGCGTTTATTTTCTTCGTGTAATAGTGTTGTTTTTTAAAATCCCTACCATGGTAGAACTAAATTGTGGTACACTCCATCCTCCAAAGCTAAGCATACTATATATGATTTACTTTCATAGTCGAGACACACAGTTATTGAAATTACATCTCCATGATATCTTACTGTTATTTTCTTTATTTTGCTTTTCTTTTTTTTTAAAAAAATAATGTCACCGGTGATATCTTTTCCATAGCCAATGAAGTTGGGTACTCTTAACAAGTCAAAAGCTTCAACCGAAGACTGAATTTGATAGCCAAATTATCCGAATGAGACAAATATGTTTGAAAACACAACTTTCTATCTTGTGTAACAACACTCCAAAAGCTTTTTTTATTTTTAAAGAGCATTTTGTAATTCATAAACAGCATCTTTATATATTATTTTTACACAGTTCAACAACACTCTTTATTTTGGATCTTCATTTTATGTTTTTCAATTAACATTTATTGTTTTTCCACATTTTACTTAATATATTTAACAATCAAATAAGATGCTAACGGCTAAAATATTCGAATATGATTTAAAAAATCATTGAAGTGAAGTACCCAAAATTGCAATTCAGTTAATGCAGTTAATATAAAATATAAGTAGAAGGGGTCACTCTCTATTTTAAAAGAGTTAGAATAGTGTGTGTGTGTGTTGAACCTTAACTTTAAGCATTTGCTCTTTAAAATAAAGAGTATCTTATCTGTAAAGAGACTCTTGAAGATTATCTTGCAACAATCATAGAAGACAAAGCTCGGAAAACATAAAAAGGTTGAAGGTAATTTAATAAATGTCATTGAGATAAACAAAATGGGTAATTCTCCCCCTGTACAAGTTCCACGGGACACATGAGCTAGGGTGTCCGTGGCACTTGTACAGGGGGAAATCTCATGTACAAGTAGCATGGTCCAAACAAAATACACTTGTAAGAGATGGCAAACTAATTCAAGGAGGCTGAAAACTCTTAATCCCAAAGGTTAAGCTTCTTCAGGAGTATAATTATGGGATGAAAGATTCACTCAACTGCACGCAACTTTAACTTAAACAGACTGTTGGTACGATTTGTTCAAGATGTTGTGCTGCTTCCAATGCCAAACCTACTGCTGCTGCCGCCAATTGCATCAAAAGTCCTTTAATTATGATGATTGACCTGAGAGAAGTTGCTAAATTTAATGGTCAACAAATTGATCACCTGCAGTAAATCCTAATCTTTTGTCGAAGCTAATTGCTTCACTATCTCTTCCACCTCAACAGCTGCATTTTGCACTTTTCATATAGCTTATGAGAGAGATTATGGAGAACCGCCGTTGGGATCAAAGATGAAGCATTGGCCACAGCAAATTCTCTAAAGGAATCACTCTTTTTGTCACCAACTATTTCAGAGACTTTTAGACTGCACTTGATTCTTAGAGTATATGTTGAAATGTTTCTTATTATGCAATATGATTTCTGAAGAGAAGTCCACTCACAATGCTTTGTTGGAAATGAATTTTTCAACTTATTTTCTTGATTGAGTGTGGGAAGCGTGCTTATCTTGTGCGACAACAATGCACAATGAGAGCAACAAATTAAATGCAACGGGGTAAAGTAGTAATTTCAACTTTTGACTGGCATTTACCGCTAATAAGTGGTTTTTTTTTTGTAATAGGGAATAAATGAACACATGCAGACTTCAATACAATACCCATCTTTGTTTACATTGTTTGCAGTTCATGGAACTTGAAGTAAAGGAAAATTGTCTTGCTTCCATGAATGATTAACCAAACCATAACCTTTTCGTTGTAAATCATGTGGCTTAAGTGAGGCAATTATTGCAGAGTTTTATTGAAAATCATTGTTGTTTTTCTAAGCTATTTATCCATCCTTGTTAGCGAAAATCCTAATAGCTTAGAAAGAAATATTTGGTCTCATTTCTTGAATTTGAACTTCAAATTATTTTAAGTGTTTGAGTCCCATCCTTTGTGATGTTCGAAAAGTCACTTTTTTTGTTGGACGAATATGATATGAAGTTTTTGAGAGACTTCAACAGCTTCAAATCAATGAGATCAGTGGTGCTCACTAAACCAGTCCAAGAAGTTATTCGACGTTATAAGTTGATTCATAATACAGTATGTACAATAATATTATTTAACCACTTCCTAACTTTCTAAAATATTTAAATATTAATTTCTCCTTTCTCAGGTAGACCTCTGGAAGATGTCGACAATCATATCGTTCACGAATGATCTTCTTTTTGTCTCAGTTGTGAATGAATAAATCACGTGTTGTGATGGTATTCTTATCCTCTTACCCAACACCTCTAGCATAGTCATCTCAGCCTTTAACTTTCTACATATCACCCTGGTCAGTCCCTCAGCCACCTCGGACAGTCTCTCCAACCCCTTGAGCAACCTCTCAGGCATCCCTCTCCATCCTGTTGGCATCCTCTCTGCTCCCCCGAGCAGCCCTTTCACAATCTCACGCACCCTTTCACAATCTCACGCACCGTATCGACCTTGAAGCATCTTCTCTGCTCCCCATTGTCCAGCCCTTTTGACACCTTCTCTGTCCCACCCCAACATCTGTCTCCCACGTGAACTTTCATATCATCCCATTCGTGTGACAACAGGGTCGTGCCCACTTAATAGCTGCGTCATCCTTGTTATTTAAAAGTCCTATTTCAGTTTGCACAACATTTGTCACATTAATCGTAATTCTCTGTACTCCATGTTCAACACGTGTCGGATCAAATGTTCAAATAAATCATCGACGGGTATAGTACAATGTGAGTGCGTAGGAGGTGAAGGTCGGTGTGGCTTAAGAGATCGACATGATGCAAAATGTCGATGTACGGATGAAGATATATATGGGGAAGGATCTCCTTACCTGTTGTGGTGGACACGGAGATGGAGATCATTGTGCAATATGAGAGTATTCCTAAAAAAATAAGAACGTTCATAATTATTATAAACTTATCACATGTAATTATACGAAGTAGAAGTATAAATCTGCATACCTCCTCCCATCAAAATAGGCATTGGTGATTGGATCATCTTCTCCAGGCGAAAGGTACAATCCTCACACGTACCTGTGTTCATCTCCTAGAATTAAGCGATCAACAATGTACGAACTTCAAGCTAACATATCGATATTTCAACATATTAATTGTCGTGCATTGAATTCATGAGCAAATTTAATTAGTAAATGCAAATATATTCTCACTTAAGGATGGCAAGGATAGTGGTAATATATTTTTCATTAGAGACATATGTTGCCTGCCAATTCAGCATCATCGGGACCCTAGTCTGGTCCTTTTTATTGTCCATTTATCTATTAATGTCATGATAGCCTCTCAAGCCCATATCTGCAAACTTACAAGTATTTGTCCTTAGAGTCCTCTATAACTATCACATTCTTTCGCGAATGGGGAAACTGTGATCGTCTTAGGTTTGGCATGTACTTAATTGGGGAGCTCAAGACATAAGAGACTGGTAAGAAATCATTGATGCTTGTGAGAGTCCTGGAGCAGCTATCAAATGATTAAGCTATAAGGACTAGAAATATGAATATAACGATTGGACCAACACTTACTTATATATGATACTTAAAGAATGCTTAATAAGCCAACTAACAATTACTCGTGAAATGTCAAGGGACTAGTAACTTAAATATTGATGAGTAAAATTTGAAGAGAGAAATTTTTGTCATTAATGTGAGTTTTTGTAAAGTGCGTAATCTGTGATCCAAAAATCTATGTCTTTGCAATAAAGCCAGCTGTTGTGTAAACTTGTTTATACCTTAAATTGATTGGGAAATCTAGTACAAAGGAACTTTATCGTCTCTGGTGGAGCTCCGATGGGTGATTATGTACATCGTGGCTGAACATCCGATGCAAGGCAAAAATTCTTGGTATTTCCTTTCATTTCAATTTTCTATTGGTTTCAATTACTTATTAGTGGAATTCATATATAAAACTTGCTTCCATTTCTTGCTGTGTTTCCGGGATAAGATCAATTGTGATTGAGATTGATTTAGAAACATTTAGTAGCATTAAAATAGCACTTCCTTGCTCATGCAAAACACGTGCATTTCTTCAGATCCTACAATGATAGAACTAAATATGATGTTACTTTCATAATTGTGACATAGAGCTAATGAATTTACATTTGTATTTATTTTATTAGGACTGCCTTTCCACTCCACTTGAAACATGCTCACATCCATGATATTATACTGTTATTTTTCTTTATTTTGCATTATTTAAATTAAATAATGTCACCACAGATATCTTTTCCATAGCCAATGAAGTAGGGTCTTCTTGATGAGTCAAAAAGTTCAACCGGACATTGAATTTGATAACCAATATGTCTGAAAGAGACAAATCTATTCTAACAACACAACTTTTATTCACAAGCATTTTTACAAAATTTAATTGCACTTTTGGCCTGATTAGTAGCGTATAGAAACTTGCCCTCCCTTCAAGTTGAATAGAGTTGAGTGTTTTGGTTGGATTGTATGAATTCACCATAACTGAACACCTTACAAAAGTTTCTAAAGCTATCAAAGATAGGTTGTAGACATTGGTCAACTAAAAACTCCAAGTCAATCAGAACCTTAAGTTAAGATGAAACAAGCATAGGTGAATATTTAAGGCACATACCTGTGTTGTGATGCTATATTTACGGTAACAACTTACATTTTTCGGAAAATTGTTGCTCTTACTTTGTGCAGTAAAGAAAACAAAAGCACCCTACATCCAATTCTATGAAAAAAAGAAGAACGCACAAACTCCACAATTTGGAAACCCGAAACTCGTTGCCGAGGGTATTTTGCGGGATTCTTGTTTTCTTAATTTCTTCTAATTTTTTTATTTTCAAGTTACTGAAACTGGAAAATTTATTAGCAGGAAAGAAGCTAAATTTAGTGAAAAATGCAGTTGATGTTCAAGAGCAGAGGGTGAACAAGGAAACTGGTTTAGAGATTGTCTTAGGTTTGGCGTACTAAATTGGGGAGCTCAAGACACAACACATTGGTAAGGAATCTTTGAAACTTGTGAGAATCTAGGAGCAGCTTTCAAATGGTTCAGCTATACAGAGTATCAAATGATTCAGCTATATAGACTAACAATAAATCGTTAAATCTCATGGGACTAATTACTTATATATAATGAGTGCATTTGTAGAGAGGAAATCGTGATATATAGCAAGGAATGATTTTTTTGTGATCAGTGTGAGGTTTTGTACCGTGTGTAATCAGTAGTCCAAAAATTTATGTATTTCCTTAGGTTATCAAGAGGCTGTTGTACAAAATCCTTTATACCTTAAATTGATTGGGAAATTTAGTGCGAAGGAACTTTACGTTGGAAATTAAAACTTGATTCATGAATGTTGGAAATTAATTTTGATACATGAATTAGCTTATTTAATATTTATGTATTTATTTTATTCATGTATCCATATGGTTCTTTGTATCCTACTATTCATAGTATGTAGGAGAAGACATTAATTAGTCTCTTGAATTTATACAATGTATTTGGGGACCATTTGTAGCTATAAAAGGTCTTGTGCTTGAGACATTTCATAGAGCCAAGCCATAGAATACAAATATCTTTTGTGGAAATTCTTGTGTTTTCTCTCTAACCTTCCTTCCCATAATTTTTTTTTATTTCCAACAAAGTGGTATCATAGCATCTTGNGAAATCAAGAGAAAGAGCAAAGACAATCTCAAGGAAGAGGTCAATTTCGTGGGCGAGGAGGAAATTATGGTTGTGGTATTGAATGAAATGATGGAAAACAAAATTTGAATAATGAAGGATCAAGCAATCAATCGAGAGGACGAGGCCGTTAGAACTATATCTCCAAGAGAGGTGGCGGAAGAAGGTATGACAAGTCCAATGTTCAATGTTACACTTGTCATAAATATGGTCACTATGCTTCCGAATGTAGGAGTGACACCACCAATAATGAAGTGAGAGTTAATTATGTTGAAGCAAAGGAAGATGAAGAATTGTTGTTGTTGTTGGCAACCAAAGAAGAAAAGGATAAACGATCATGGTACCTTGACACTGGTGCCGCCAATCAAATGAGTGGAAACAAGGAGTTATTCTCAACAATAAATGAGTCGGTGAAAGGCAACATTGTTTTTGGAGATGAAACCAAAGTTCCAATAAAAGGCAAATGCGATGTTCTTATTCGTGCTAAAAATGGAAGTCATCTTTTGATTGCTCAAGTTTATTATGTACCTGCTTTGAAGTCTAATATTTTGAGTTTGAGACAATTACTTGAGATGGGCTATAATATCCACTTGAAGAATCGTTTCCTTACTTTGAGAGATATTTCTCATAATCTGATTGCAAAGGTACAAATGGAAAAGAATAGAATGTTTTTGGTTCATGTTAATGTTGATCATCCAACGTGTTTAAAGGCCTGTGTTGAAGACAATTCTTGGCTTTGACACTTAAGATTTGGCTATTTACATTTTGGTGGCTTGAAGACCTTGACAAATGAAGAAATGGTGAATGGATTGTCGAAAATTAATCATCCCAATAACTTTGTAAAGGATGTCTCATTGTCAAGCAAACTAGAAGAAGTTTTCCAAAGAAATCTACCTCAAGAGCAACAAAGCCACTCCAAATTGTTTATGCGGATGTGTGCGCGCCAATCAAACCACCCTCTAATGGTAAAGCAAATGATTTCTTGCTATTTATTGATGATTTTTCTCGCAAGACCTGGGTTTATTTTTTGAAGACGAAAGATGAAGTTTTTGGAGCATTCAAAAAATTCAAAGCTCTTGTTGAAAATGAGAGTGGCAAATCCATCAAAGCTTTAAGGACCAATCGAGGTGGAGAATTCACTTATTTCTAAGGAGTTCAACAATTTTTGTGAGACTAATGGAATCTGACATTTCCTCACAGTTCCAAGATCACCGCAACAAAATGGTGTCATGGAACGGAAGAATAGAACCATCATCAACATGATTCGTAGTATGCTTAAGAGAAAGAGTATGCAGAAGGAGTTTGGGGCCGAACCTGTTGTATGTGCCGTGTATTTGTCTAATCTTTCCCTATCAAAGAGTATTCATGACATGACTCCACAAGAAGCTTAGAGGGGTAAGAAACTTAGTGTTTCTTATCTACGTGTTTTTTGTAGTATTGCCTATATTCAAGTGCCAGATGAGAAGAGATTAAAACTTGATGAGAAAAGTGAGAAATTTGTTTTCATGGGCTATGATTCAAGCTCCAAAGGTTAAAAGTTGGCAATCCTTGCAATGGGAAGATTGTTATTAGTAGAGATGCGGAATTCAACGAAAGAAGCTCTTGAAATTGGAATGTTCTAAAAAATGAAGAATACGTGATTTTTCATTTTCAAGAATGAAACTCTAGCTAAGAAGCAAGTGAAAATACTACTACTCCACCGCATTCTCCTTTTCAAGAAGGAGACTCTGAAGGATCGAGCCGTATTAGAAATCTTGCAGAGATTTATGAAGAAACTAAAATGGTTGATAATCCATCTTTGTTTTGTCTCTTCGTCGACATCGAGCTATTAAACTTTGAATAGGCAACGAAAAACAAAAAATGGAGGCATGCAATGGATATGAAGATTTGAGCAATAAAAAAGAATGGTACATGGGAGCTAGCATCTCTTTCTGAAGGCCAAAAAGCAATTGGCGTGAAACGGGTGTACAAAGTAAAAAAAAAAAAATGCTCGAGGAGAAGTGGAGAAATACAAGGCAAGGCTTGCTGCCAAAGGCTATAGCCAAAAGCACGACATTGACTATGATGAGGTCTTTGCCACCGTTGCTCACTTGGAAACCATTCGATTCATCATTTCCTTGGCAGCTCACAATAAGTGAAAAACTTATCAAATGGATGTCAAGTCCGCTTTTTTGAATGGATATCTTGAATAAGAAGTGTACGTTCAACAACCATTGGGTTATGTTGTCAATGAACATGAAGATAAAGTCTTAAAGTTGAAGAGGCACTATATGGCTTGAAGCTAGTGCCAAGAGCATGGTATAGCCGGATTGACACGTATTTTCAAGATCATGGATTCACCAAATGTCTACATGAATATGCTCTTTATGTAAAAAAAGGATGCATATGGAGGTTTTATGATTGTGTGCTTGTAGGTTGATGACTTGATCTTCACCGATAACAATGAAAAAATGTTTGAAGAATTTAAGAAAATGATGGCTCAAGAATTTGAGATGACTAACATTGGGCTTATATCCTACTATCTCAGAATTGAGGTAAAACAAAATGGAGATGACATTTTTATTTTTCAAGAAGCTTATGCAAAGAAAGTTCTTGAAATGTTCAAAATGCAAAATTGCAATCCGATGAGTACTCCCATTGGGTGTGGAATAAAAATGTCAAAATATGACAAGAGCATGAAAGTGGATCCATCTCTCTATAGGAAGTTTGTTGGAAGCTTGAGATATTTGACTTGTACAAGACCCGATATTCTTTATGGTGTTGGTTTTGTTAGCTGTTATATGGAGGCACCAACTTTAACTCATATGAAGATTGCTAAAAGGATACTTCGCTACATTAAGGGTACCCTTGATTATGGCTTAGCTTATTCTTCTTTTACAAATTTCAAGCTTCATGGTTATAGCGATAGTGATTGGGCTAGTGATATTAATGATCGAAAAAGTACTATTGGATTTTTGTTTTTCATGGGTAACATCGCTTTCACTTAGTGTTCAAAGAAGCAGTCCATTGTGACTCTTTCTACTTGTGAAGTTGAATATGTTTTCGCGCATCATGTGTTTGTCATGCTATTTGGCTACAGAAGTTGTTGGAGATGCTTCATATGCCCCAAAAAGAAGCTACACCAATTTATGTTGATAACAAGTCAGCTATTGCTTTAGGTAAAAATCCCATGTTCAATGATCAAAGCAATCATATAGATACGAGATTTCACTTCATTAGAAAGTGCATTGAGAACAAAGAAGTAGANCATGAATGTTGAAAATTAAATTTGATACATGAATTAGCTTATTTAATAATTATGTAGTTATTTTATTCATGTAACCATATGGTTCTTTGTATCCTATTATTCATAGTATGTAGAAGAAGTCATTAATTAGTCTCTTGAATTTATACAATGTATTTGGGGACCCTATAAAAGGCCTTGTGCTTGAGACATTTCATAGAGCCAAGCCATATAATACAAATATCTTTTAGCCAAGCCATATAATACAAATATCTTTTGTGGAAATTCTTGTGTTTTCTGTCTGGCCTTTCTTCTCATAATTTTTTTTTATTTCCAACACTTTATCCACTCTTGTGGAGCTCCAACGGGTGATTATGTACTTGGTGGCTGAACATTGATCGGGGCCTAGGCAAAAATTCAAGGTGTTTCTTTTTGTTTTTGTTTCAATCATTTTGTTTTAATTACTTGTTAGTGGAGTTGAAATTTAAAAATTTCTTCCATTTCTTGGTGTGTTTGTAGTATAAGATCGATCGTGCTTGATTTTAATTTGAGTAACATTTAGCATCAATAAAATAGCGCTAATTTGCTTCGGGTAAAACACGTGCTTTTTTAAAATTCATGATATCATACTGTTTTTTTCTTTTTTCTTTTGTATTTTTTAAATTATGTAACTGGTGATATCTTTTCCATAGCCAATGAAGTTGGGCATTCTTAACGCATCAAAAAGTGCAAGTGGTCACTGAATTTGATAGCCAAAATGTCATATTAGACAAACCTGTTCCAAATACACAACTTTCAAATCAAAGCATTTTTATGAGCTTTAATTACGATTTTGGTCTGATTACTAAGGTATAGCCACACACCATTTGTCGTGGGAGAGTATTTTTGGGCTACTCTTCCCTATACAACACTTTCACCACCCACCATTTTTATGTGTGCCCGTGGCTGTTTTTCTGGAGGTGTGATGGGAGTACTAAAATCCCTAGAGCTTGGGCTATTGGTGAATGTCCTACAGCAAGAAGATCATCGAAAGAATGGGCAGTTCAGAAAACAATGAACGAAAATTTCTCTTCTCCAAGGGGTCCTTAGTGGAGGTAAAAACACTCAAGGAGGTTTTAAAGGACGAGTATTTCATAGCTACTGTAATTTTTCCACCGTCAAAAATCAGTGCAAAAATTATAAACCAAGAAGGTACAACAAAGTCTTGACAGATTTTCGAATCCCCTCAGGGCCACTAAGATGAGTACCCGGTCGTAAATTTCAGGGCCCCGTGGGATTAGTCGAGGTGCGCGCAAGCTGGCTCGGACATCCACAGTTATAAAAAAAAAAAAAAGAAATGTCTTGACATATTTGAAGTTAACAATGTCGTTTATAGAAAGGGACTCGTGATTGCGGAATTTGATTTGACTGGGATAGTTTATTTCACAATGCTTAGTCGGAACTGATTGGTCAACTATGTTGGATGGTTAGTTTTTAGAATATTGATGTAAAATGCGTCTTCATTTCTTTGTTTTGTGCATGCAGTGTGCTTATCTTGGGTAGAGACTCCAAAAGCTTCTTTAGCATTTCATAATTAATAAATAACATCTTTATGAATTATTTTACACACTTCATGTAACAATCCAAATTTTATTATAGAAATAAGTATGAATTGCTATCAAATATTTATTTCCACTAAGCATTTCCATGCATTAAATAAGTGGCCAAGGGATGAATTTAACATTTGGTAGCTACTGTCCATTTTTATTGAATTCAAGGCAGAAAGGTAAAGTTTGAATTGGCACCAAATATTATAAATCTAATTGAAAATCTCAAAATGCAGCATAAACATTTAAAGGAATGAAACTACTAATTAATTTACTAGAGAGTAGACAATTACACTTTAATGAACTTGTTCGAGAATTTAAATTACACATAAGTATATTGCAGTCAATTTTAAAAAGAAACAAGTTATATATTAAATTTTAGATTTTCATCCCGCGGACTGAGGTACAACCTCACCATCAAATTGATGTGCTCCGACATGACCCATACTAACCTGTGAGGTAGAGAAAAAGGGGAGAGTATAGGGAATACTCAATAGGATATGAAATTATTATAATTACAAATAACATTTATAATTCATACATCAAAATAAATCGTACCGTCATATCATATATTTAGAACAAGTAAGAGCTCATATCATATTATATATATCATTTGTACCAGATGGTCATATATATCATATCGTATCAAAACATTAGCATAATATTTATCAATACGAAATAACAAAAATTAAATGGGATAAAATCACTTGTACCTTATTATCCTACCTTATAACTTTTAAATTCATTTCAACTAAAGGGATAATGTTGTGATAATATATGTACTATAAATGCTCCTTGTTTTGATGCACTCAAAATATGGAAATAAATTGGTAATAAATATAAGAGAAGACAAGTTATGGAAAGTTAAAGTGAAAGAAATCATAAAGCGATGGGAGAGAACAAGGGGATTGAGGGAATCTCTCTAATTAGTTGGGTGGGTAAATGGGAAAAAGAAATGACATGTGGTGTGTGGAAGGTTTTTAGAGGTGTATATATATATATATATAAAAGTTGCTGTTTTATGATATAAAATTAATTCAGGTATTACACTTCGATGATGGTATAAAGTTGAAATTGCAATCGGAAACTCAGAAAAGAGAGCTTGAGCAACTTGTTATTAACTACCTACATGCAAGTCTTAAAGAAAATGCAAGGGGAAAGCTGGCTGAGGTGCTTTGAATATTTTCTTTCTGGATTGTATTTTTAGTCCAACTTATAATATGAATGTCTAGTTTACAAAAAATAAAATAAATAAATAAAATAAAATAAATAAATAGAAAAATAACAACTCTAATAAAGAATAAGATATA